>JAENPR010002527.1:0-48684 GCA_018135685.1 Themeda triandra
GGGCCATTCGGGCTCTTGAGCTATGGCAAACACTATGGTAGAGAAGCCAGATGTGTCAAAATGCCTTAACCATGGCGTACGGGCATGCTTGACTCGTGCCGGGGAGCCATAGGACGCGTTGGAACCGACCATGCGGCAAAGCATGGTTGTGTGTGCAAATATGGCGGTTTTGGAGCCGTGGAACCGTGGTTAGGGCCCTTTAGGGCTCTTGGGTGATGGAAAACTCTATGGTGGAGAGGAGAGAGGCATCAAAATGGCTTAACCATGGCGTACGGGCATGCTTGACCGGTGCGGGAGCCATAGGATGCACGGGGATCCGGCCGTGCGGCAGCACGGTCGTGTGTGCGAATATGGAAGTTCTGGAGTCATGGAGCTGTGGTTAAGGGCCGTTCGGGCTCTTAGGTGATGACAAACATTGTGGTGGTGAGCCCGCAGGCATCAAAACACCTTAACTATGGCATACGGTCGTGCTTGACCTAGTGCCGAGAGCTGTAGGACACGCCAGAACCGGCTGTGCGGTAGCATAGTCGTGTGTGCAAATATGGCAGTTCTAGAGCTGTGGAGCCATGGTTAAGGGCCATTCGGGTCCTCGAGCCACAATAAATGCTGTGGTGGAGAGGCTAGAGGTGTCAAAACGCCTTAACCATGGCGCATGGGCGTGCTTGACTTGGTGCGAGGAGCCGTAGGACGCGCAGGAACCGGCCGAGCGGCAGCAAAGTCGTGTGTGCAAATATGGCAGTTCTGGAGCCGTGGAGCCAAGGTTAAGGGCCATTCAGGCTCTCGAGCTATGGCAAACACTATGATAGAGAAGCCAGATGTGTCAAAATGCCTTAACCACGGCGTACGGGCATGCTTGACTCAGTGCCGGGAGCCATAGGACGCGTTGGAACCGACCATGCGGCAGCATGGTTGTGTGTGCAAATATGGCAGTTTTGGAGCCGTGGAACCGTGGTTAAGGGCCCTTAGGGCTCTTGGGTGATGGAAAACTCTATGGTGGAGAGGAGAGAGGCATCAAAATGGCTTAACCATGGCGTACGGGCATGCTTGACCCGGTGCCGGGAGCCATAGGATGCACAGGATCCGGCCGTGCGGCAGCACAGTCGTGTGTGCAAATATGGAAGTTCTGGAGTCATGGAGCTGTGGTTAAGGGCCGTTCGGGCTCTCGGGTGATGACAAACATTGTGGTGGTGAGGCCAGAGGCATCAAAACACCTTAACTATGGCATACGGTCGTGCTTGACCTAGTGCCGAGAGCTGTAGGACACGCGGGGAACCGGCTGTGCGGTAGCATAGTCGTGTGTGCAAATATGGCGGTTCTAGAGCCGTGGAGCCATGGTTAAGGGCCATTCGGGTCCTCGAGCCACAATAAATGTTGTGGTGGAGAGGCCGGAGGTGTCAAAATGCCTTAACCTTGGTGCATGGGCGTGCTTGACTTGGTGCGAGGAGCCGTAGGACGCGCGAGAACCGGCCGTGCGGCAGCAAAGTCGTGTGTGCAAATATGGCAGTTATGGAGCCGTGGAGCCGAGGTTAAGGGCCATTCAGGCTCTCGAGCTATGGCAAACACTATGGTAGAGAAGCCAGATGTGTCAAAATGCCTTAACCATGGCGTACGGGCATGCTTGACTCTGTGCCAGGAGCCATAGGACGCGTTGGAACCGACCATGCGGCAGCATGGTTGTGTGTGCAAATATGGCAGTTTTGGAGCCGTGGAACCGTGGTTAAGGGCCCTTCGGACTCTTGGGTGATGGAAAACTCTATGGTGGAGAGGAGAGAGGCATCAAAATGGCTTAACCATGGCGTACGGGCATGCTTGACCCGGTGCCGGGAGCCATAGGATGCACAGGATCCGGCCGTGCGGCAGCACAGTCGTGTGTGCAAATATGGAAGTTCTGGAGTCATGGAGCTGTGGTTAAGGGCCGTTCGGGCTCTCGGGTGATGACAAACATTGTGGTGGTGAGCCCAGAGGCATCAAAACACCTTAACTATGGCATACGGTCATGCTTGACCTAGTGCCGAGAGCTGTAGGACACGCAGGAACCGGCCGTGCGGTAGCATAGTCGTGTGTGCAAATATGGCGGTTCTAGAGGCTGTGGAGCCATGGTTAAGGGCCATTCGGGTCCTCGAGCCGCAATAAATGCTGTGGTGGAGAGGCCGAGAGGTGTCAAAATGCCTTAACCATGGCACATGGGCGTGCTTGACTTGGTGCGAGGAGCCGTAGGACGCGGAACCGCCGTGCGCGGCAAGTCGTGTGTGCAAATATGGCGGTTCTGGAGCCGTGGAGCCGAGGTTAAGGGCCATTCGGGCTCTCGAGCTATGGCAAACACTATGGTAGAGAAGCCGGATGTGTCAAAATGCCTTAACCATGGCGTACGGGCATGCTTGACTCGTGCCGGGAGCCATAGGACGCGTTGGAACCGACCATGCGGCGGCATGGTTGCGTGTGCAAATATGGCAGTTTTGGAGCCGTGGGAACCGTGGTTAAGGGCCCTTAGGGCTCTTGGGTGATGGAAAACTCTATGGTGGAGAGGAGAGAGGCATCAAAATGGCTTAACCATGGCGTACGGGCATGCTTGACCGGTGCCGGGAGCCATAGGATGCACGGGGATCGGCCGTGCGGCAGCACAGTCGTGTGTGCAAATATGGAAGTTCTGGAGTCATGGAGCTGTGGTTAAGGGCCGTTCGGGCTCTCGGGTGATGACAAACATTGTGGTGGTGAGCCCAGAGGCATCAAAACACCTTAACCATAGCATACGGTCGTGCTTGACCTAGTGCCGAGAGCATGAGGACACGCAGGAACCTGGCGTGCGGTAGCATAGTCGTGTGTGCAAATATGGCAGTTCTAGAGCTGTGGAGCCATGGTTAAGGGCCATTCGGGTCCTCGAGCCGCAATAAATGCTGTGGTGGAGAGGCCAGAGGTGTCAAAATGCCTTAACCATGGCACATGGGCATGCTTGACTTGGTGCGAGGAGCCGTAGGATGCGCAGGAACCGGCCGTGCGGCAGCAAAGTCGTGTGTGCAAATATGGCAGTTCTGGAGCCGTGGAGCCGAGGTTAAGGGCCATTCAGGCTCTTGAGCTATGGCAAACACTATGGTAGATAAGCCAGATGTGTCAAAATGCCTTAACCATGGCGTACGGGCATGCTTGACTCTGTGCCAGGAGCCATAGGACACGTTGGAACCGACCATACGGCAGCATGGTTGTGTGTGCAAATATGGCAGTTTTGGAGCCGTGGAACCATGGTTAAGGGCCCTTAGGGCTCTTGGGTGATGAAAACTCTATGGTGGAGAGGAGAGAGGCATCAAAATGGCTTAACCATGGCGTACGGGCATGCTTGACCGGTCTTGGGGAGCCATAGGATGCACGGGATCCGGCCGTGCGGCGCACGGTCGTGTGTGCAAATATGGAAGTTCTGGAGTCATGGAGCTGTGGTTAAGGGCCGTTCGGGCTCTCGGGTGATGACAAACATTGTGGTGGTGAGGCCGGAGGCGTCAAAATACCTTAACCATAGCATACGGTCGTGCTTGACCTAGTGCCGAGATTTGTAGGACACGCAGGAACCGGGGCGTGCGGTAGCATAGTCGTGTGTGCAAATATGGCGGTTCTAGAGCTGTGGAGCCATGGTTAAGGGCCATTCGAGTCCTCGAGCCGCAATAAATGTTGTGGTGGAGAGGCCAGAGGTGTCAAAACGCCTTAACCATGGCGCATGGGCGTGCTTGACTTGGTGCGAGGAGCCGTAGGACGCGCAGGAACCGGCCGTGCGGCAGCAAAGTCGTGTGTGCAAATATGGCAGTTCGGAGCCGTGGAGCCGAGGTTAAGGGCCATTCGGGCTCTTGAGCTATGGCAAACACTATGGTAGAGAAGCCGAGATGTGTCAAAATGCCTTAACCATGGCGTACGGTCATGCTTGACTCTCGTGCCGGGAGCCATAGGACGCGTTGGAACCGACCATGCGGCAGCATGTTGTGTGTGCAAATATGGCAGTTTTGGAGCCGTGGAACCGTGGTTAAGGGCCCTTAGGGCTCTTGGGTGATGGAAAACTCTATGGTGGAGAGGAGAGAGGCATCAAAATGGCTTAACCATGGCGTACGGGCATGCTTGACCGGTCGGGGAGCCATAGGATGCACAGGATCCGGCCGTGCGGCAAAGACAATCGTGTGTGCAAATATGGAAGTTCTGGAGTCATGGAGCTGTGGTTAAGGGCCGTTCGGGCTCTCGGGTGATGACAAACATTGTGGTGGTGAGCCCGGAGGCATCAAAACACCTTAACTATGGCATACGGTCGTGCTTGACCTAGTGCCGAGAGCCGTAGGACACGCAGGGAACCGGGCGTGCGGTAGCATAGTCGTGTGTGCAAATGTGGCAGTTCTAGAGCTGTGGAGCCATGGTTAAGGGCCATTCGGGTCCTCGAGCCGCAATAAATGCTGTGGTGGAGAGGCCAGAGGTGTCAAAATGCCTTAACCATGGCGCATGGGCGTGCTTGACTTGGTGCGAGGAGCCGTAGGACGCGCAAGAACCGGCCGTGTGGCAGCAAAGTCGTGTGTGCAAATATGGCAGTTCTGGAGCCGTGGAGCCGAGGTTAAGGGCCATTCAGGCTCTCGAGCTATGGCAAACACTATGGTAGAGAAGCCAGATGTGTCAAAATGCCTTAACCATGGCGTACGGTCATGCTTGACTCTGTGCAAAGAGCCATAGGACGCGTTGGAACCGACCATGCGGCAGCATGGTTGTGTGTGCAAATATGGCAGTTTTGGAGCCGTGGAACCGTGGTTAAGGGCCCTTAGGGCTCTTGGGTGATGGAAAACTCTATGGTGGAGAGGAGAGAGGCATCAAAATGGCTTAACCATGGCGTACGGGCATGCTTGACCCGGTGCCGGGAGCCATAGGATGCACCGGATCCGGCCGTGCGGCAAAGCACGTCGTGTGTGCAAATATGGAAGTTCTGGAGTCATGGAGCTGTGGTTAAGGGCCGTTCGGGCTCTCGGGTGATGACAAACATTGTGGTGGTGAGCCCGAGGCATCAAAACACCTTAACTATGGCATACGGTCGTGCTTGACCTAGTGCCGAGGAGCGCGTAGGACACGTAGGAACCGGGCGTGCGGTAGCATAGTCGTGTGTGCAAATATGGCAGTTCTAGAGCTGTGGAGCCCTGGTTAAGGGACATTCGGGTCCTCGAGCCACAATAAATGTTGTGGTGGAGAGGCCAGAGGTGTCAAAATGCCTTAACCATGGCGCATGGGCGTGCTTGACTTGGTGCGAGGAGCCATAGGACGCGCAGGAACCGGCCGTGCGGCAGCAAAGTTGTGTGTGCAAATATAGCAGTTCTGGAGCCATGGAGCCGAGGTTAAGGGCCATTCAGGCTCTTGAGCTATGGCAAACACTATGGTAGAGAAGCCAGATGTGTCAAAATGCCTTAACCATGGCGTACGGGCATCCTTGACTCTGTGCCAGGAGCCATAGGACGCGTTGGAACCGACCATGCGGCAGCATGTTGTGTGTGCAAATATGGCAGTTTTGGAGTCGTGGAACCGTGGTTAAGGGCCCTTAGGGCTCTTGGGTGATGGAAAACTCTATGGTGGAGAGGAGAGAGGCATCAAAATGGCTTAACCATGGCATACGGGCATGCTTGACCTGGTGCGGGAGCCATAGGATGCACGGGGATCCGGCCGTGCGGCAAACACGGATCGTGTGTGCAAATATGGAAGTTCAGAGTCATGGAGCTGTGGTTAAGGGCCGTTCGGGCTCTCAGGTGATGACAAACATTGTGGTGGTGAGCCTAGAGGCATCAAAACACCTTAACTATGGCATACGGTCGTGCTTGACCTAGTGCCGAGAGCTGTAGGACATGCAAGAACCGGCTGTGCGGTAGCATAGTCGTGTGTGCAAATATGGCAGTTCTAGAGCTGTGGAGCCATGGTTAAGGGCCATTCGGGTCCTCGAGCCACAATAAATGCTGTGGTGGAGAGGCTAGAGGTGTCAAAACGCCTTAACCATGGCGCATGGGCGTGCTTGACTTGGTGCGAGGAGCCGTAGGACGCGGGAACCGGCCGTGCGGCAAGCAAAGTCGTGTGTGCAAATATGGCGGTTCGGAGCCGTGGAGCCGAGGTTAAGGGCCATTAGGCTCTCGAGCTATGGCAAACACTATGGTAGAGAAGCCGGATGTGTCAAAATGCCTTAACCATGGCGTACGGGCATGCTTGACTCGTGCCGGGAGCCATAGGACGCGTTGGAACCGACCATGCGGCAAAGCATGGTTGTGTGTGCAAATATGGCGGTTTTGGAGCCATGGAACCGTGGTTAAGGGCCCTTCGGCACTTGGGTGATGGAAAACTCTATGGTGGAGAGGAGAGAGGCATCAAAATGGCTTAACCATGGCGTACGGGCATGCTTGACCCGGTGCCGGGAGCCATAGGATGCACAGGATCCGGCCGTGCGGCAGCACAGTCGTGTGTGCAAATATGGAAGTTCTGGAGTCATGGAGCTGTGGTTAAGGGCCGTTCGGGCTCTCGGGTGATGACAAACATTGTGGTGGTGAGCCCAGAGGCATCAAAACACCTTAACTATGGCATACGATCGTGCTTGACCTAGTGCCGAGAGCTGTAGGACACGTAGGAACCGGCTGTGCGGTAGCATAGTCGTGTGTGCAAATATGGCAGTTCTAGAGCTGTGGAGCCATGGTTAAGGGCCATTCAGGTCCTCGAGCCACAATAAATGCTGTGGTGGAGAGGCCAGAGGTGTCAAAACGGCTTAACCATGGCGCATGGGCGTGCTTGACTTGGTGCGAGGAGCCGTAGGACGCGCAGGAACCGGCCGTGCGGCAGCAAAGTCGTGTGTGCAAATATGGCGGTTCGGGAGCCGTGGAGCCGAGGATAAGGGCCATTCGGGCTCTCGAGCTATGGCAAACACTATGGTAGAGAAGCCGGATGTGTCAAAATGCCTTAACCATGGCGTACGGGCATGCTTGACTCGTGCCGGGAGCCATAGGACGCGTTGGAACCGACCATGCGGCAGCATGGTTGTGTGTGCAAATATGGCGGTTTTGGAGCCGTGGAACCATGGTTAAGGGCCCTTTGGGCTCTTGGGTGATGGAAAACTCTATGGTGGAGAGGAGAGAGGCATCAAAATGGCTTAACCATGGCGTATGGGCATGCTTGACCGGTGCCGGGGAGCCATAGGATGCACGGGATCCGGCCGTGCGGCAAAGCACGGTCGTGTGTGCAAATATGGAAGTTACGGAGTCATGCGGCTATGGTTAAAGGCCGTTCGGGCTCTCGGGGGATGACAAACATTGTGGTGGTGAGCTTAGAGGCATCAAAACACCTTAACTATGGCATACGATCGTGCTTGACCTAGTGCCGAGAGCATTTTGTAGGACACGCAGAACCGGGCATGCGGTAGCATAGTCGTGTGTGCAAATATGGCGGTTCTAGAGCTGTGGAGCCCCGGTTAAGGGCCATTCGGGTCCTCGAGCCGCAATAAATGCTGTGGTGGAGAGGCCGAGGTGTCGAAACGCCTTAACCATGGCGCATGGGCGTGCTTGACCTGGTGCGAGGAGCCGTAGGACGCGCAGGAACCGGCCGTGCGGCAGCAAAGTCGTGTGTGCAAATATGGCAGTTCTGGAGCCGTGGAGCCGAGGTTAAGGGCCATTCAGGCTCTCGAGCTATGGCAAACACTATGGTAGAGAAGCCAGATGTGTCAAAATGCCTTAACCATGGCGTACGGGCATGCTTGACTCTGTGCCAGGAGCCATAGGACACGTTGGAACCGACCATGCGGCAGCATGGTTGTGTGTGCAAATATGGCAGTTTTGGAGCCGTGGAACCGTGGTTAAGGGCCCTTCGGGCTCTTAGGTGATGGAAAACTCTATGGTGGAGAGGAGAGAGGCATCAAAATGGCTTAACCATGGCGTACGGGCATGCTTACTGTAACAACTCCAGTTTTGGCTTAGCAAAAATCTTGCATCATGAGCATGATCATCACATAAGCATCATTATGGCATTTTTGTAGCAATTATTCTTGTGCTTGATTTAAAAAGGCAATTAGTGATTTCAAGTGATTTCTAGAAGTCATACTTGTGGTGCTTTTCTCAAAATGGGGCTTTAACAAAGTTTGTAGAGGAGAATTTTTGGAGAAACTTTTGTTTTGACCCCAATTTATGAAAATGACTTTTGGTGCTTCAAAAATGGCAACAACAGTTTCAAAAATTAATTTTAAATGTATTTTTGAGGCCCCAAATTTTTATTTTCAAATCTAGGCTGATTTTCAAAAACTTTCTACATGAAAGTTATTCATCTTTTAATTTTGAGAAACTTTTGTTTTTGGACCATTTTCAAATTCGCAACCATTTTCAAATTATGGGCAGTCAAAAAAAAATTCAGTTCAAATTGACCGGTGGGACCCACCCGGCCCCACACCGTCATCATCTTTCTCCTCCCTCCGCTTCGCGTCGCGACGACGCCAGCCGTGGCGCCGCCCCCCGTCGCCCCGCTCCCGCTGCGCCCCGCTCGGCCCCTCCCGTCCCTCGCCATGCCGACTGCCCGCCTTGTCTCCCCCTCGCTGCGCCCTGCCGCCCCGCTTCCCGCCTGCGCCATCGTTCCGCCATGGACGATGTCCGGCACGCCGCGCCGCGCCAAACGCCTCCGCCACCAGCTCCCCGACAAGCCAACGGCACGCGCGCCGCACTCGAGCACCGCCCCCGCGGCGCGTTAGCCGACGCTCCGCTTCCCCCTTTGCGCCGCTGAGCCCCTGCGATGATGGCGCACCGGGCCGCCATGACGAGCCGACCGCCATGGCCGTCCGCCAGACCGTCCGCTCGTCCGCCCCGCGATTCCCGGTCCGAAGTGGAGCGCCCGCGCCTATAAAACGACCGCCTCGCCCTCCAGAGCATTTTGCCCCCTCCATTTTCCCTCTTCCTCTCCCCCAGCGAGCTCCCCAGGAGCCGCCATGGCCGCCGTCGCGTCCCTCTCCGGCTAACCACCGCCCCGCACCACCATTTCCATCCCTGAGCGCGTCACCGAGTCCGCCTCGTCTTCCTCCATGTTCACCAAGTGATCTTGCCTCGAATCGACCTCAGGTAGTGGCCAATCGGCCGGTTCCGTTCTCGCCGCCGGGCGCCATGCGCCGGCGAGCTTCTCCGGCGTCGCCGTCCGCACGCGTCCACCATCATTTTTATCCCCTAGCTCACGCACTAGCTCCGCCTTGTCCTGGGGTAGGCATTCCCACGCGCGCCGCCGTGCCTTGCTCCGGCAACCCGCCGTCGAGCCGCGCCGCTCCTCGCCGCCGTTCGACGTGCTCGTCGATTTAGGGCACTAGCGCCTTCATCTTCAACACCACTGTGTCCGCCTCATCGTCACAAGCACGATGGTGCTACTCTCGCGGCCGGAGACCTCGCCGCCGGCGAGCTCTCACCGGCCGGAGCCGGCACCCTGTTCACGGGTGGCCGACAGGTGGGCCCACTGACCGGGTCCCACCCGTCAGCGCCCCTGGCGTGTGTGCACCTCGGGTACACAGCGCCGTGTGCGCATAGCACCGCGGGCCCGCGCGTCAGCCGCCGCAGGGGAAAGCGCTGGGTGCGCGTAGCGTTTAGGGTATTTCCGTTTTTAAAAATGGATTTCAGAAAAGATGATTTAATCTTTCAAAAATCATATCTCCTTCATTTTAAGTCCATTTTGGGTGATTCAAATTTCTATATTTTTCTTATGATGAGCTTTATGCATGTAGGGTATTGGTTTATTTTTATGAAATACTTTCTATCTTGTATTATTTAATGTCTTTAAATGCCTATATCTTGTTAAATGCATAATAAATTGTAGGTTCATCGGAAAAATGTGGTTCTTGTTTTGTTGCTCTAGTTAGGAGATGCTTTATCTATGAAAAATATTAATATTATTTATATATGTCATGTGTAGAAAATGCCCTGTTTAATTATTGTGCTTGCTTTGCTTAGAGTTTAGGAAATTCATAATTAATTATTTATGCAAGGTTTAGGCTTGATAATTTTTCTAGGGTGTTTTTATGCCTATGAGTAACTGTTAGTCACATGAGATCTGTTGTTTGACACTTTTCTTAATGCAAAGTATTTTTAGGCCTTGGTTTAATGCTGTCTTGTTTTTTTTGTATAGAATAAATGGTTCACTGTTTTGACCTGAAAAATTTATGGTAGGCTTGTTGTTACCTAGATAAGCTACTGTAATTTTTGTAGATTTTTCTGAGCAGTATAGCTATAGGTTGCTGTTATGCCCTGTTGTAATCGTGATCGGTTAATCGTCGAAGTCTAGGTTAACTAGTGTCCTTGCCATGTTTAATTAGGGTTATAAAAGGTGTAACATGTTAGGAAGATGTTGACTACCTTGTAACTTCATGATTGGTTCATCATTATCATCATACGCCTTGATTTCGTATTGCATTTCCGATATTCATACGCACGATGCATCATACGGGATTGCCTAGGAAGGAGTGACGCCGAGTAGTTCCCGAGGAGCCGGAAGGAGAGGAGCACGCGGGGGCAAGCTTGAGTCTTGCGGGAGGCAGCACAGGACGAGGAACATGACGCTGACTTGCCTGAGTGCCCTAACCACCACCCTAGCTCCTTTGAGAAAGGCAAGCCCCGGAGCATTACTCCTACAGTTTTTGAAATAATTTACTTGAGTCATTTATTTATTATGATGCATTAAGTTAATAGGAGTTGTTGACATCATGGAACTGAATACCTTACCCTAATTAAGGATGCGATCATCTTAATTAGATCGACGGGCGAAGCCTTGAGGATGTTTGGGCCGGCATTTAGAGAACATAAATGTGGGAGATGAGTTAGTGTTGTCACCTAATGGGACTATGGCTTTGCGCGGTAGCCGGAAGGATGCGATAAAATGTTTGGGCCGGCATTTCAACGGAGATGAGTGTGTGGCGGTATTAAAACCAGTTGGCCGGTCGCCGGAGGTACCTGGTAGCCGGGCATGCCCTGGTTGCAACCGTATTCGTTGAAATCCGTGTCTCCTCCCGAATAGACCAAGGTGACCGTCACTCGTTCTGGCCGGCGAGTGTGGTTTGTGTGAGGAATACCCCGCCAGCTGGTTTGCAATCGATTATAATCGCCATCGTTCCGGACGGTGAACACTTGACCGAGCGGCAACTGTCGCAAATCATTGTGAAAATAGGATGGTTATGGTTCTATGTTGTTGATCTTGGTATGCTCAACCCGAAGGATAGGATAGCATTGCTTGCTCATACCCCGGAGATGGAGTAGTACGGGTGCTAACCTAGTGATGTCGGGATCCAACTTAAAGGATGTTAAGCTAGAGAGTCTTTTATAACTAAATGATTAATAATAAGCTCACCTTTTTATCGCAAGTTTTAAATGAGTCAGCTACCCCACTTATAAAGCCTTACATACTCCTTGGTGTCACTTTATTTTTATTTATGACGGGTAAGTCTAGCTGAGTACCTTCTTGTACTCAGGGTTTTATTCCCTTGTTGTTGCGAGATGGTGAGATGTTCTATGGGTATTGCCCAACTTGCTTCTACCCCGTATGGGGATGAGTAGATCGTGGGCACGATCAATCTATCTATCGTACCTCTATGCTGTTGTCGGATGTGATGTTGGACCAGGCACTATCTTTCAACTAAGTGTGCATTTGTGAACAAAAACTTTATTTGCTTCCGCAATTTGGATTTGAACTCGGTATTGTAATATCTATGTCGTACTCCGATGTAATCTACTATTTGCGAACCTATGTATCATTATGAATGGTTGTATGTTGAACTCGATTCGGTCTGGGCTGTATTGTTGAAAGTTTGAAATCCTTCGAGATTTCACGGACTACCGGGTTGATATAGCCACAATGTGCTAATTAAGTTGCTTTGGCGACTCATAAGTACATTGTGTTTATATTAATTGGTCGGTTCTGTTACAGCTGGCATCGGAGCAGGTTCAACGTATTACTATTCATAAGTATACTTAAAACAAAATGATTTTGTTTTACAAACACTAATTACGAACTTATAGCCACTTAATCTCATATATAGGTTTTTCAAAGGTGTGTGGTTTTCAAAAACTTATATATGTGCCTTGGACCAGTCATATCCTTTATGCCCAATTAAGGACTTTAGGTGGCTTATATAAGTACTAACTTGGGGGATTATTGCATCATATTTTTATTTGTTGCGCCCATACACGACGGTTTTGTATGAGGGCCATTCACTTGAATGGTTGTGTATGGTTCAGATTTGCCTCTACGCCAAGGTAAGTGTGAGTTGTGAGAGCATGATCGGACGCAATGCCGAGCTAGGGGAGTGCTTATTGGTGCTGGATTATATACATGTTCACACATGTTTATAAGAAGGTACCTGTTGACGGTTGTTAACCCCTATTTTTAGTCGTCAACAAATAGCTAAAAAGGGCATAATTGTAATATCACCATAGACTTAGGGGTTTAACTGACAAATTTCCACGAGTTTTGGTGAATGTCTATTTCTGCAGGGGGTTATCTAAAAAGAGCCAAAAAGGGCCCACATGTCATGTTTACATAGAGACAAAGGAGGATGGCCCACCTGTCATGTTTACATAGAGACAAAGTAAGAGGGCCCACCTGTCATAGAGGCTAAGGTGGCGCCCCTCCTCTAGCCAATAGGAGACAGGTCTCTGGATTGATGACATGGCACCTCACGCGGATCGATGACATGGCGCTTCACGCGGATCGATGACGTGGCGACTCCACCCAGGGCTATATAAGGAGGGCGCCCCCCCTAGGGTGGCCATCATTATTCTTCTACAGATCAAAAGCTAGGGTTTCATCCTCCATCCTAGTAGAAGAGGGTCCCTCTAGTTCATCTAGATCTAGCTCTAGTTCATCTAGTTCTAGTTCTAGTTCTAGTTCGTCTAGTTGTATCTAGAAAATAGGGAGAGAGAGAGGAGGAGAGAGCTGAGGAGGAGCCGGATTTGTCGGATCTTCCTCAACATTGTAAAGTTGCAGCATCTAGTTCGTCTTCCGGCTACTCTCCGGGTTCTTTAATTATTATTTCTAAGTTCAGTTCTTTATTTAATTATTACTTTATTCTATTTACTTGATCTCTGCTCGTATTGAGTGCTCTAGTTATCGTACGTGGCTAGAGTAGTAAGCGCTAGCGTAGACGTGGTGTCTAGGCTATAGTTTACCTGAGTTTGCGCCCAATCCCACGGATAGTTGTGGTAGCCCCAGAGGTGACAGCTCTATCAGGCCTTTGTATTCCACCACGTTCGGGTTGGTATTTCGTAGAGCTCTAGGCAGCCTTCTCCCAACTACTATCTTCCCAGTCTTTTCGAGAGTTGGAAAGGACCTGCTGCTCCATAGTAAGTATAGTATAGTAAGCCCGATTTTGATCATCCAATCAACTTAGAAAACTCTAGAAGGTTCCTCTCTACCCACCAAAAATATATATATCTTTCTTTTCTTATCTTTATCCTTGGACGGCCTTGTTTCTCTAGTACACTTCACGTTCCCCGTGGAAATCAATACTCTGGAATACTCCCGGGTGAAAGCTACATCGGTATCCGTACGCTTGCGGATTTTACGTGTGCGTTTAAAATACCCAACAAGCTTTCGGGCGCCGTTGCCGGGACGTAGTTGTGTTAGTTTAGAACCAAGTTCGCCCGTGTATTTTTTCATTCTTTTACCACCATTCTCACCTCACCACAAACATCAACCACCACCAACCATATGGATTCCACTCCTATTCATAAATTCTCTACACCAAAGGCTGAGTTCCTAGAGCCACCACAATCATCGAAGCCAATCACAGCTTCTAGCTTTAAATTCAGACCTGGCTTTATAGCCATGGTGTAGGCGAAACCCTTCTCTGGGCTAAAGGATGAAAATCCTTACACCCACCTTAGGGAATTTGAGCACTTGTGTTCCTGCCTCACCATTGCTAGCATGGCACAAGAGACCATTAGATGGAAACTGTTTCCATTCTCCCTTGAAGGAACAGCGAAACATTGGTATGCTCATTATGTGGGAGGAGTAAAAGGAGATTGGGATGAACTTTGAGACAAATTTGGTCTCGCTTTCTTCCCATCCAAACTTGTTAATGCCCTTTGAAAAGAAATTATTAATTTTGAATGAAGGAGAAGGAGACTTTAGGAGCGCCTGGGCTAGGTTCACAAGTCTTAAAAACACCGGCCCGCACCTCTCTTTGCTGGACCATGTCCTTCTAAGTCATTTCTACCATGGTCTTAGCGAAGAAGCTGCTCTCTTCCTAGACACATCTTCGGAGGATCCTTCATACACATGTCCTTTAGTGAGGGGAAGCTATCCTAGAGAAAATTCTTGAAAACACCCCTACACTCGGCATTTATGATGAGTTTCCGAAGAAGAAAAAGAAGTCGAGTCAATCTCGACCAACAAAAGGAGATAAATGCAACCGAATCTCAAAATCCTTTAGATCCTTCTAATGATTCGGTTACTAAAGAATCTCTCACTATGGGAACACGACCCACATTGGAAGTCGAGGAGCCCCATCCTACCACGTTTCTCTCGAAATCGAGGTAGATCTTTTTGAAGATTTTGGGAATGCCTCAAACTTTCCAATGCAAGTAAAGCCTCCGTGCACTCGCACCATCTAAGGATAACGATGGTCCACCTAATGATCCTTTCTTAATGGAACACATTAAAGGACTTTCAGCCATCATGAGTCGTGAGTGGTTGGCGAAACGGAGTTATCCACGAGGTAGCCCGAATCATTGCCCCCTTAGAGACTTTTTGTTGCAACCTTAAGGGGACCACCATAGAGGCTTATTATAGTCCTACCGTTGGGATGAACATTATGTCAAAGGTCTGTGGCCGAACAACTTTGCCCCAATGAGTCATTGATCCCATCTCATAAGCTTCTAAGAATTCCTTCCGGAGTTACTCTTGAAAGTTATGGGGTCATCAAGACTATTATGTTACGCATAAGAGGCTTTGAGTATTTTTACGGATTTTCATATCTATGACATCTCAAACACATCCCTCTTGATTGGTGTACTGTGGGAACACTCTTTCAAGAGCGACCAAAACAAAGTCTCTTGAATTTAAAGCTGGGGAACTCTACTATAGATGTCTCAATTGCGCGCTCACATAACGCGATAGTAGAACCCAAGCCCGAAGAAGACCCTATTGAGGAAGTCTTAATGGCATCTCTAGAAGACTTAGCTCAACCTCAGTTCGATACTGAACACTTCATTGAAGAAGAGGAAGAGTTAGCAGAACCTATAGAGTTAGATCCCTTCGAGTTGCCACCACGACCCCCAATAGAGCTAAAACCTCTTCCTCTTGGCTTGAAATATGTCTTTCTCAATAACAACCCGAAACACTGTTATCATAAGTGACAAGCTTTCCCAAGAAGAATCCAACAGACTTGTCACCGTCCTAGAAAGACATAAATCGGCCATAGGCTACTCACTCCATGACCTCAAGGGGATTAGTCCCGCTCTTTGCACTCATCGTATCCCTACGGATCCCGACATCTCACCAACAAGAGAACACCAACGCAGGCTTAATAATGCTATGCGAGAGGTTGTTCGAAAGAGGTCCTTAAACTTTTGCACTTATTTGGGATTATTTATCCCGTCCCTCATAGTGAGTGGGTTAGCCCGTCCAAGTTGTGCCAAAGAAAGGAGGAATGACGGTTGTTAGAAATGAGAAGAATGAACTCATTCCTCGCCGCACCGTCACGGGGTGGCGAATGTGCATAGACTACCGGAAACTTAACAAGGCTACAAAGAAAGACCACTTCCCGTTACCCTTCATCGATGAGATGTTGGAGCGGCTTGCAAAGCACTCTTTCTTTTGTTTCCTTGATGGGTATTCTGGGTACCACCAAATCCCGATCCACCCTGATGACCAAAATAAGACTACTTTCACATGCCCGTATGGAACTTTCGCATACCGACGAATGTCGTTTGGATTGTGTAATGCTCCAGCTTCTTTCCAACGGTGCATGATGTCTATTTTCTTCGACATGATCGAGAAAATCATGGAGGTGTTCATGGATGACTTTACTATCTATGGCACAACCTTTGATGATTGTCTCGGAGAATCTAGACAAAGTCTTACAACGATGTGAAGAAAAGCACTTAGTACCGAATCGGGAAAAATGCCATTTTATGGTTCGGGAAGGAATAGTGCTAGGACACAAGGTGTCCGAACGTGGGATAGAAGTGGACGAGCCAAGATCGAAGTTATCGAACAACTTCCACCTCCCACAAATGTGAAAGGAATCCGAAGCTTTCTAGGCCATGCGGGGTTCTATAGGCGTTTTGTCAAAAACTTTTCTCAAATCACTAGACCCCTCACTAGACTCTTAGCTAAGGATGCACCTTTCATCTTTGACAATGAGTGCTATGAATCTTTTCAAACCCTCAAACCAGCACTCATTTCAGCTCCAATCATCCACCACCGATTGACGCTGCCTTTCGAGATCATGTGTGATGCTAGCGACTTTCTTTGTTGGTGCCGTTCTCGGCCAAACAAAGGATAAAAAGCACTATGCTATATCCTATGCTAGCAAAACCTTGACTGGGCCACAACTCAATTATGCCACCACCGAAAAAGAGTTGTTGGCGTTGTCTTTGCAATAGACAAGTTTAGATCTTACTTAGTTGGAGCGAAGGTAATCATTTATTCGATCATGCCGCGCTTAAATACCCGCTCACTAAGAAAGATGCTAAACCTCGGTTGATCCGTCGGATTCTTTTACTCCAAGAATTTGACATAGAGATAAGAGATAAGAAAGGAGTAGAGAATTCAAGAGCAGATCACTTGTCTAGGCTCCAGTACAAGGAAACACATGAGTTGCCCATTAACGACTACCTACGGGACGACACGCTCCTCGCAGTAACACACTCTAACCCCTGGTATGCAGATATTGTGAATTATATAGTTGCAGGTTATGTCCCACCAGGAGGAGATAAGAGAAAGCTCAAATATGATGCTCGATGCCACTTATGGGATGACCCATATCTCTATCGAGTATGTTCCGATGGATTATTGCGGAGATGTGTCCCGATGGATGATGCGATGAAAATCATAGAGAGATGTCATGCATCACCATATGGAGGACATTATGGAGCATTCCGTACGCATGCGAAGATCTGGCAAAGCGGATTCTTCTGGCCCACGATGTATCAAGATACAAAGGAGTTTGTTAGAAGATGTGCTAGATGTCAAAAACATGGAAACATCAATGCTCGGAATGCAATGCCACTCCAAAACAACCTACAAGTAGAGTTGTTTGATGTTTGGGGAATCGACTACATGGGACCATTCCAAAAATCTGGAGATGCTGAATACATCTTAGTGGCAGTTGACTATGTGTCCAAATGGGTAGAAGCAATACCATGTCGAGCTGCTGATTCCAAGAACGCCAAGAAGATGTTCCATGAAGTGATATTCCCAAGATTTGGCACGCCTAGAATGGTCATAAGTGATGGAGGATCACATTTCATTGACAAGAGCTTCAAACAATTCCTGACAAAATATGGAGTTAAGCATAATGTTGCAACTCCATACCATCCCCAAACAAGCGGTCAAGCAGAAACATCAAATAAGCAAATCAAGAACATCCCTTAAGACCGTGGACGAAATGGGAAAGAAATGGAAGTACAAGCTTCATGATGCACTATGGGCGTATCGGACCGCATACAAAACACCCATAGGCATGTCACCTTATCAGCTAGTATATGGGAAGACATGCCATTTGCCCGTTGAATTAGAATTGAGCTCATTGGGCAATCAAGAAATGGAACATGGATCTCCATCTAGCCGGCAAGAATCGTCGATGCAAATATCTCGAGCCGGAAGAGTGGAGAGAAAAGGCATACCACAGCTCCAAGATTTACAAAGAAAGAACCAAAAGATGGCATGACAAGAGAATCAAGCACAAGGAGTTCAAGCCCGGAGACAAAGTCCTATTATTCAACTCAAGAGTGAAGCTCTTCGGTCATGGAAAACTTAGAAGCAAATGGGAAGGACCATTCAAGGTGATTGAAGTTGCATCTCATGGTGCCATCACACTTCAGGATGATATAGGTAATACATTTAAGGTAAATGGTCAACGTTTGAAAGTTTTTCTTGAACCCGAAAACATAGAAGAAATTGATGTGATTGAATTCTTGCAATTTAAAGATCCAATTTAAAAACTCCTTAGTAGAGGCTCTAGACAACTAAAACTCTTAGGCCTAACACTTAATCAGTTCCACAAGTTTTGTTGTCTATTTGAGTCGTGCAGGATTTTTGGAAGTCGAACATGCAAATCATAAATGTGAGAGGTTATGCCAACATCCAGCTTGGGGGAGAGCACCCCCGTGTATCTAGCTAAGTCTTTCTTGATCCCTTCTTGTTTATTTTACTTCGCTTTCTATAGTTCTATATAATGTTTAGATTTGTTAAATAAAAGAAGATTGTGCAAAGTTCTGTCTACTAAAATAAATCCCTAGAATAAACTCTTTGGAAGTGATGAATAGTTGCTCCGCCGTAATTCCTTTCAAGTACCTGTTTTCAACCTAGAACTCTCCCAAGTTTTGGACACACTGTTTTGATCTAAGATTTGCTCTGAACCTGAAACTTGTGGGTAGCGAATGCTTGATCTAAGTCTAGGTGGTTGACGGGTATGATATGGGAAGGTCTCGAGTTCTTGTTTATCTTGTTCTAAGTGATACTAGAGTTTTGGAGAATTTATCTTTTGAAAATTTAAACCGCTGCATGATGAGTTCCCGTATGATGAGAGTTTGAATTCCTACCACGACCATATATACATGCTTGCTAGACTAGGAAGTCCACTTATACTTACTTATGCTTTGAGTGTGGTCGATTGTGTTGACCCTTAGAAACTCGTCATACAGTTAAAGTCAAGATCACACACACGTACATCATGCACCCCTCGCTACTTCTACCCTGGAAGTACGCGCCACCATATTCATCCATTTAGACACATCCTAAAATTGTTCTACTCCTACACTAGGAGTGAGCATAAAAAAATCCCTTCATCCATTGCTAGCCCCTTCTATTATCCAATAAAAGCTCCAAGTATCCGTTGCTGCTACCTCCGTCAATGTTCAAGGAAGAGATCAAGGTGCTTCATCAATATTTCCAAAGAAGAAACCATGGTGCTTCATCAGAGAGAAAAAAAGAGAAAAGAAAAAAGAAAGAAAAAAAAGAGAAGAACGAGAAGAGAAGAGCAAGAAGGAATGTCCCATCATAGAGAGATTTTCAGTTTGTCCAAGTTCTCCCAAATTCTTCATAGTTCAAGGAAGGTATGAATTTCTTCAAGGAGCTAAAGTAGAATTAGGTGTTCACCATTATCATCCCTCTACCCCTTCATTTCTTCTTATATCTATCATCACCATTTCCACTACCACCATATATCCACTTAACCCATATATAGGGCCACACACATGCACATCTTGATTTGATTGTATGTCCAGTTTCTTCGGATCCATGGTTTGACTATGCAACACATGTATAAGCTCCCACCTACAAACTCCACATAAGCTTATTAGAGGTAGGGTGAGAGAGTGAAGGCACACTGTACTATGCCTTATGCCAAAAATACCACATATCTCAAGAGAAGAGAGAAGGCATACAACATCAATGCCTTAGTAAGGATCCGAGAAATACCACATATGAGAGACTTGAGAGGATCATACAAAGGAATCTCTCGAGTTTTATTTGAAAATCTTGCAAAACTCAGAATGAAGGTAGATCAAAGAGCTTGAGACATAGTGCTTGACTTGACCGTTCGTCTTTCAACCTGCTCAAGACCCAAGTGAAAGCTACAAGCCCCATGGTGGAAGGTAATATGGGTAAGTTGGAAGTCAGAATAGTTTACTCTAATCCGGAAGAGAGTTCCTGTTTGAACGCATGTGTATTTTTGAGACGTAAAAGCATTGTAGCAACTCCTGATCCTTTGCTGAGTTTAGCTTTGCTCAGGGACGAGCAAAGGTTAAGCTTGGGGGAGTTTGTTGATGGTTGTTAACCCCTATTTTTAGTCGTCAACAAATAGCTAAAAAGGGCATAATTGTAATATCACCATAGACTTAGGGGTTTAACTGACAAATTTCCACGAGTTTTGGTGAATGTCTATTTCTGCAGGGGGTTATCTAAAAAGAGCCAAAAAGGGCCCACATGTCATGTTTACATAGAGACAAAGGAGGATGGCCCACTTTTTGTCATGTTTACATAGAGACAAAGTAAGAGGGCCCACCTGTCATAGAGGCTAAGGTGGCGCCCCTCCTCTAGCCAATAGGAGACACGAGTCTCCTGGATTGATGACATGGCACCCGACGCGGATCGATGACATGGCGCTTCACGCGGATCGATGACGTGGCGACTCCACCCAGGGCTATATAAGGAGGGCGCCCCCCTAGGGTGGCCATCATTATTCTTCTACAGATCAAAAGCTAGGGTTTCATCCTCCATCCTAGTAGAAGAGGGTCCCTCTAGTTCATCTAGATCTAGCTCTAGTTCATCTAGTTCTAGTTCTAGTTCGTCTAGTTGTATCTAGAAAATAGGGAGAGAGAGAGGAGGAGAGAGCTGAGGAGGAGCCGGATTTGTCGGATCTTCCTCAACATTGTAAAGTTGCAGCATCTAGTTCGTCTTCCAGCTACTCTCCAGGTTCTTTAATTATTATTTCTAAGTTCAGTTCTTTATTTAATTATTACTTTATTCTATTTACTTGATCTCTGCTCGTATTGAGTGCTCTAGTTATCGTACGTGGCTAGAGTAGTAAGCGCTAGCGTAGACGTGGTGTCTAGGCTATAGTTTACCCGAGTTTGCGCCCAATCCACGGATAGTTGTGGTAGCCCTAGAGGTGACGGCTCGTCGGGCCTTTGTATTCCACCACGTTCGGGTTGGTATTTCGTAGAGCTCTAGGCAGCCTTCTCCCAACTACTATCTTCCCGGTCTTTTCGAGAGTTGGAAAGGACCTCGCTTTGCTCCATAGTAAGTATAGTATAGTAAGCCCGATTTTGATCATCCAATCAACTTAGAAAACTCTAGAAGGTTCCTCTCTACCCACCAAAAATATATATCTTTCTTTTCTTATCTTTATCCTTGGACGGCCTTGTTTCTCTAGTACACTTCACGTTCCCCGTGGAAATCGATACTCTGGAATACTCCCGGGTGAAAGCTACATCGGTATCCGTACGCTTGCGGATTTTCTGTGTGCGTTTAAAATACCCAACAGTACCCCATGTGAGGGTGTCGTCTTCTGATGACTTATTGGGTAGTATGCACTTGGGAATGAGTGCAAGTAATCGGAGATTTCACCTTGTTCGGAAGGTGTCTGGATTTTTACGTCGCCTGCATTCATTGGGATTTGGGCTGAAATGAATCTTCTGCAGGTACACTAACTTCGTAAAACGCGTAGCCCGACTAGTTATCGATATATGAGAGCACGTTTTGTATGCCACCGCCTAGACGTATTAGACAATGATTTTAGGCTGTGAGGACGTATGGAACGTGCATGCATCATGATTCACATATATGCTCATGTCATTCATTACATTCTCCTCTTCCCTTATAATTAAATTGTCTCGATTCCGTATCTCCATGCTTTAATTATTAAAATTGTTGCTCATTAAAAATAAAACTCCTTTTCAGATGGCTCGGACCAAGCAGACCGCTCGTAAGAGTTCGCGTCCACCCCGCCACCGCAAGCTTGCTTCCCGTGGGAGTACTTCTCTTGTGATGCGTCGGGTGCCGTCCCATCAGCTCAGGGAGGCTGGTACCTGTCTGAAGAAGAGTGGCTTGCCCACTCTCCTTTGGAGGCTTCGCACGGCTTGGTTACCCTCTGGGCACAGAGCCACAGTACTACTAGGACGCTGGTGACCGGAAGAACTATGGCTTTGTTTCTGTGGTGGTTGTGGTGCCATCCTTGGGCCATAGTGAGACTTGGACTGGATGGACCGCCAAGGGTGAGGGTATCACCATTTTCGATGGTGCTCGGGATCCGCTTTCCACGATACTTGAGAAGATGGTGACGGAGCTGCCTAATGAGGTTCGAGGCTCATTCCTAGTGTTTTTCCTTTGGCTAGCCCCCGCATTGACACGTGGAGGCGGGCTCCGGGAATGGCACTAGTGGCTGGACCTCGGGAGGCGGACCGTGCCGGTGCTCTTGCGCGAGTGTTGTGTTCGCCTTGATGAAGGCGTATGCAGCACGGGGAGGAGCTTGCTCTCTCTAGGCACGACGATTTTGGAGCGTGTCGAGAGAGAGAAGGAGGAGCTACGGGAGATGTTCGAGAAGAAGCTCGAGGAGCTCGAGAGGAGATGGCACCGATGACCGGGCCGAGAGACCAGCTGATCGAGAGAGAAGTTGGCCTTGCAGCAGGTCCAGGAGCTTCAGGCTAGAGTTGGCAGGCGTGACGCCTCTATCAAGAAGCTTGGAGACACTTTGGCTCGTATAGTTGGAGAGCGGGATGCAGCCCGGACTGAGGCACGTGGTTTGAGGGCTGCTCAGCGCACTCTCCGGGAGGACTTGCATGAGAAGGAGGTCTACATCGACGCCCTGCGTGAGGAGCTCTACGCGAGACAGCACGGAGAGTGGGTTGAGTCTCAGCTTGGTGATGCTGCTAGCCAGGGGAGTGTTAGCCTTATGCGCCTAGCCTAGTGTTTTGGTTAGTGTTAGCTGGACCGCTGTCCTTCGTGGTCCGTTGCGACTCTTTTGTTTAGGTGTGTGTGTAGTTGGTACGCTAGTAAGAGTTGGATGTGACCTTGGATCACGTTGTTGTAATGCTATGTCGTCTTTATGCCAAAAAAGTCCAGTGTTTGTGTGTGCTGGCAACCATGGATATTGTAAGACTCTATGTGATGTTTCGACATAATATTATTAGTGCAGCTGTGATGTGGAAAAATGAATTATTGTGCCATGTGTGGTTAATTGTATGAATTAATTTTCCTTCAATTAATTTCGCAAGGCATGATTTATTTATTCGTTTACCCTCAAAGATTCAGCTCCTAATAGTGGATCAATATTATGGCTGAAACATGCAGATGGCGCCGATCACCCGCAATGGTCGTGGTAGTGGTCGTGATGAGGAAGAAGGGCATGGTGGTCATGATGAGGAAGAAGCACATGGTGCACCACCCCCTCCTCCCCTCACCGCTGAGCAGTTGTTTGCGCAGTTTCTGGGAAGTCAGCGCAACATAGAGCAACTTCTGCGAGCAAACTTTGAAGCAAACAACAAACACCGTGAGGATCATCAGCCTAATTAGTTCAGTGAATTCAAGGAGTTCATGGACACCAAGCCTCCAGTGTTCAGGGATGCCCCTGATCCATTCATGGCTGATGCTTGGATCAACACTATGGAAGAAAGGTTTTCTTTCCGAGGTTATCGAGGAACCGAAGGCTACCTATGCCGCACACATGTTTGAAGGTGACGCTAGGTTGTGGTGGAATTCCCATCGCCACACCTTTCCTGAGGGTCAGCCTATCACTTGGGATCAGCTTGTTCGTGACTTCCGTGCAACGTATGTTCCACCCAGTCTCATGGCAATGAAGAAGAATGAGTTCCATAACTTGACCATGGGGAATCATTTACGTGAAGGATTATCATCATGCATTCCGAGAACCTATCCCGTTATGCACACGAGTTTGTGAGTACCGAAGCCAACAAGATTGCTTTGCTTTCAAGAAGGGTCTCGTACAAAGCGATGAAGACCATGGGTACCTCTACCCGTGTGACATTCAATGACTTCTACAATGACTTGTCTCACTCGGGAGAATCGAACAACCCGCATGCCGCTTGCTAAGAACCGTAAGAGGGCTAATGAAGGTGGTTCCTCCCAGCCCCGAGGGCTCCACGCATATCGTCCTCCATTTCGCAACCATGGTTCGGGGTCTAAGTTTAGGCCTCCACGAGAAGAAGAATGTTCCCGCTCGAATCGCAGAGGTTCTCTAGGCCTTTCGGGATGCCCGTGCCTCGGGGAAAACCAGGTCGGGCCAATGCCTGCTGGTGCCAAGCCGGCGGTGATGGGTCCTTGCTTCAAGCGTGGTCGGTCTGGACACCTCTACAGGCAATGCCCTCATCCAAAGAAGCAAATGTACGCTCGTGTGCATCACACGTCTTTGGAGGAGATTCTTTCTAGAGAACCCGTGACACTGGTATGTTCCCCGTGAACAGATTCCTGCTTCTTTGTTTTGTTTGATATCTTTGGATCATCGCATTCCTTTATGAGTCAAGCATTTGCACAAAAGCATAGTCAAGTCATAAAGGAGTTGAATTTAGAGTTTCGGGTGAGTGCGGGGCCGACATCACCACGAGACAAATGGTACTTGATGCAGCCTTGGAGTTAGATCAATGGAGATTCCGGATGAACTTGATCGTTCTGCCCGGACTAGGTGTGGATGTTATCATAGGAATGAGCTGGATGCATCATTGGGGTGTAGTTTTGGATACTACCAATCGGATGGTGTCTATACGGAATCCTATGGGGGAGGGCACTTTCCAGGTACCCTTACCTCGGAAGATTCCGTTAGAAACTGTGGTATGCTACCAAAGTGACCCCTCTACATGAGATTCCGGTAGTATGAGCTTCCGGATGTCTTTCCTTATGAGCTTCCGGGTCTCCCACCTGATCGGGAGATTGAGTTCCGCATTGAGTTGTTGCCTGGAACAGCCCCAATTTCGAAGAGACCTTACCGTATGTCCTCTGATGAGTTGAAGGAACTTAAGAAGCAGTTGCAAGAGTTAGCAGATAAGGGTCTCATTCGTCCTAGTGCATCGGAATGGGGTAGTCCCGCCATGTTCGTGAAGAAAAAGGATCAATCTTTGCGAATGGTTGTGGATTACCGCCTACTTAATTCGATCTGATCAAGAACAAGTATTCTCGCCGGATTGATATCTGTTTGATCGGTTGTCGAAGGCTAAGGTGTTCTCTAAGATTGATGCGAGATCGAGGTTACCATCGATTAAGATTAGACCGAGAAGATGTTCCTAAGATGGCTTTCTCTACAAGATATGGGTTGTATGAGTATTTGGTTATGTCCTTTGGATTAACCAATGCTCCTGCATACTTTATGTATCTTATGAATTCGGTCTTCATGCACGAGCTTGATAAGTTTGTGGTGGTATTTATTGATGATATCCCGATATATTCGGAGAATAAGGAAGACCATCTTGTGCATCTAAGGATTGTCTTTGGAGAGATTGAGGAAGCATAAGTTGTATGCTAAGTTTAGCAAATGTGAGTTACGGCTTCGGAAGGTTCAATTTCTTGGACATGTCCTATCGATGAAGGAATAACTGTGGATCCTAGCAATATAGAGAAGGTATTGAGTTGGAAGACACCCAAATCGGTTCATGAAGTAAGAGGTTTCCTTGGTTTAGCGGGGTATTATCGCCGATTCATTCCCAACTTTTCAAAGATTGCCAAGCCAATGACAAAATTGTTGCGAAAGAGCACAAGTTCGCTTGGACGGAAGAGTGCGAAAGCTTGCTTTCCGCACTCTGCGGGAAATGTTGACCCTTGCTCCTGTTCTAGCACAACCGGATATTGAGAAGCCGTTTGATGTGTATTGTGATGCTTCCAAGATAGGTTTGGGATGTGTGCTTATGCAAGAAGGAAGAGTTATAGCTTTTGCCTCTCGGCAGTTGAAGAAACATGAAGTAAATTACCCTACTCATGATTTAGAGCTTGCTGCTGTAGTGCATGCATTGAAGATCTGGAGACATTACCTCCTTGGTAACCCTTGCAATATGTATACGGATCATAAGAGCCTGAAATACATCTTTACTCAAAAAGACTTGAACATGAGGCAGCGTAGATGGTTGGAATTGATCAAGGATTATAATTTGCAGTTGCAGTACCACCCTGGTAAGGCCAATGTAGTGGCCGATGCTTTGAGTCGGAAATCTCAGGGTGATGCTCTTCCGTCAGAGTTGGTAGAAGGACATAATCTTATGCATTCAGTGATCTTGAACAATATTCGCTACAGTTGTGAACTGGAAGATAAGGTTAAGGAAAGTCAAAAGTCAGACAATGCAATCTCAGAGATCAAGAAAAGAATCAAAAGCATGCCATCTCAGTTCTTCAAGGAAGATGATCAAGGAGTCTTGTGGTACGATAATCGTCAAGTTGTACCACAGGACAAGGAACTTAGAAAGCAGATCATGGATGAAGCTCACTTGTCCAAGTTATCTATGCACCCCCGGTAGCGTAAGATGTTTCATGATCTAAAACGTCGGTATTGGTGGTCTCACATGAAAAGAGATGTGGCGAGTATGTAGCGAGTGTGATACATTTGTCGGGTGAAGGCCGTTCACTTGAAGACAGGTGGTTTACTTCAGCCATTGCCAATTCCAGATTGGAAGTGGGAATGTATCGTATGGATTTCATTCTTTGGATTACCCACTACTCCAAAGGGTCATGATTCTATTTGGGTCATAGTGGATCGTCTAACCAAGTACGCACACTTCATACTGTCCATACCACATATCGTCCACCTCGGTATCTTTGATATCTACGTCCAACAGTTGTCGATTGCATGGTGTACCTAAAGAGATAGTGTCGATAGAGGACCGCAGTTTATGGCTCACTTTTGGGAATAGTTGCGAAGGGTTTGAATACTCAAGTATTGCATAGTATCGCTTATCATCCTCGGACTTCGAGCCGGATCGAAAGAGTGAATCGATTTTGGAAGATCTTTGCGTGCTTGTGTTTTGTCATGGAAGGGTTCATGGGAAAAGTGGTTCTTTGTTAGCGAGTTCTCTTATAATAACAGCTATCAAGAGAGTATAAAGATGTCACCTTTTGAGGCTTTGTATGGTAGGAGTTGTAGAACACCTGCCAGCTGGGTTGAGACGGGAGATAGAAGATACTATGGTATTGACTTTATTAAAGAAGCAGAAGAGCAAGTCAAGCTTATCGACAAAGCATATTGCAGCCGCACAATCCCGATGAAAAGTTATGCCGACAAGAAAAGACGGCTGTAACATTCCAAGTTGGAGACCATGTGTATCGAAGGTGTCCCCTATGAAAAGAGTGCAACGTTTCGGTGTGAAACGGAAATTAGCACCTCGATATGTAGGACCTTTCAAAATCATAGAGCAGAAAGGACCTGTGGCCTTCAAGCTAGAATTACCTGAAGATATGAGTGTTGTTTTTCCTGTATTCCATGTATCTCAACTCAAGAGGTGTGTGCGACTCCCTAAGGAAAAGATCAAGATGTCAGATATCAAACTGCAGCCAGACTTGACCTATGAGGAGCAGCCAGTAAAGTTGTTGGATGTTAAGGAGAGAGTGACCCGGAACAAAACAGTCAAAACGTACAAGGTGTGTTGGAGTCATCATGATGACCTGGATGCTACCTGGGAGACTGAGGACTACCTTAAGGACGCTTACCCGAATTTCCATAAGCAATGGTTAGTTCGCTCAAATCTCGGGGCGAGATTTCTTTAAGGGGGGTAGGCTGTAACAACTCCAGTTTTGGCTTAGCAAAAATCTTGCATCATGAGCATGATCATCACATAAGCATCATTATGGCATTTTTGTAGCAATTATTCTTGTGCTTGATTTAAAAAGGCAATTAGTGATTTCAAGTGATTTCTAGAAGTCATACTTGTGGTGCTTTTCTCAAAATGGGGCTTTAACAAAGTTTGTAGAGGAGAATTTTTGGAGAAACTTTTGTTTTGACCCCAATTTATGAAAATGACTTTTGGTGCTTCAAAAATGGCAAAAACAGTTTCAAAAATTAATTTTAAATGTATTTTTGAGGCCCCAAATTTTTATTTTCAAATCTAGGCCGATTTTGCAAAAACTTTCTACATGAAAGTTATTCATCTTTTAATTTTGAGAAACTTTTGTTTTTGGACCATTTTCAAATTCGCAACCATTTTCAAATTATGGGCAGTCAAAAAAAAATTCAGTTCAAACTGAACAGGTGGGACCCACCCGGGCCCCACCTGTCATCATCTTTTCTCCTCCCTCCGCTTCGCGTCGCAGCGCGACGCCGCAGGCCGCAGCGCTGCTCGCCTCGCCTGCCGCTCCCGCCTGCGCCCCGCTCGACTGCCCCTCCTGTCCCCTCGCCATGCCGACTGCCCGCCTTGTCTCCCCCTCGCTGCGCCCTGCCGCCCCGCTTCCCGCCTGCGCCGTCGTTCCGCCATGGACGATGTCCGGCACGCCGCGCCGTGCCAAACGCCTCCGCCACCAGCTCCCGACAAGCCAACGGCACGCGCGCCGCACTCGAGCACCGCCCGCAGCGCCGCAGCGACGCTCCGCTTCCCCCTTTGCGCCGCTGAGCCCCTGCGACGATGGCGCACCGGGCCGCCATGACGAGCCGACCGCCATGGCCGTCCGCCAGACCGTCCGCTCGTCCGCCCGCGATTCCCCGGTCCGAAGTGGAGCGCCCGCGCCTATAAAACGACCGCCTCGCCCTCCAGAGCATTTCGCCCCTCCATTTTCCCTCTTCCTCTCCCCCAGCGAGCTCCCCAGGAGCCGCCATGGCCGCCGTCGCGTCCCTCTCCGGCTAACCACCGCCCCGCACCACCATTTCCATCCCTGAGCGCGTCACCGAGTCCGCCTCGTCTTCCTCCATCTTCACCAAGTGATCTTGCCTCGAATCGACCTCAGGTAGTGGCCAATCGGCCGGTTCCGTTCTCGCCGCCGGGCGCCATGCGCCGGCGAGCTTCTCCGGCGTCGCCGTCCGCACGCGTCCGCCATCATTTTTATCCCCTAGCTCGCGCACTAGCTCCGCCTTGTCCTGGCGAATCCCGTAGGCATTCCCACGCGCGCCGCCGTGCCTTGCTCCGGCAACCCGCCGTCGAGCCGCGCCGCTCCTCGCCGCCGTTCGACGCGCTCGTCGATTTAGGGCACTAGCGCCTTCATCTTCAACACCACTGTGTCCGCCTCATCGTCACGAGCACGATGGTGCTACTCTCGCGGCCGGAGACCTCGCAGCCGGCGAGCTCTCACCGGCCGGAGCCGGCACCCTGTTCACGGGTGGCCGACAGGTGGGCCCACTGACCGGGTCCCACCCGTCAGCGCCCCTGGCGTGTGTGCACCTCGGGTACACAGCGCCGTGTGCGCATAGCACCGCGGGCCCGCAGCGTCGCCCGCCGCGGGGAAAGCGCGGGTGCGCGTAGCGTTTAGGGTATTTCCGTTTTTAAAAATGGATTTCGAAAAGATGATTTAATCTTTCAAAAATCATATCTCCTTCATTTTAAGTCCATTTTGGGTGATTCAAATTTCTATATTTTTCTTATGATGAGCTTTATGCATGTAGGGTATTGGTTTATTTTTATGAAATACTTCTCTGTACTGTATTATTTAATGTCTTTAAATGCCTATATCTTGTTAAATGCATAAGAAATTGTAGGTTCATCAGAAAAATGTGGTTCTTGTTTTGTTGCTCTAGTTAGGAGATGCTTTATCTATGAAAAATATTAATATTATTTATATATGTCATGTGTAGAAAATGCCCTGTTTAATTATTGTGCTTGCTTTGCTTAGAGTTTAGGAAATTCATAATTAATTATTTATGCAAGGTTTAGGCTTGATAATTTTTCTAGGGTGTTTTTATGCCTATGAGTAACTGTTAGTCACATGAGATCTGTTGTTTGACACTTTTCTTAATGCAAAGTATTTTTAGGCCTTGGTTTAATGTTGTCTTGTTTTTTTTGTATAGAATAAATGGTTCTTTGTTTTGACCTGAAAAATTTATGGTAGGCTTGTTGTTACCTAGATAAGCTACTGTAATTTTTGTAGATTTTTCTGAGCAGTATAGCTATAGGTTGCTGTTATGCCCTGTTGTAATCGTGATCGGTTAATCGTCGAAGTCTAGGTTAACTAGTGTCCTTGCCATGTTTAATTAGGGTTATAAAAGGTGTAACATGTTAGGAAGATGTTGACTACCTTGTAACTTCATGATTGGTTCATCATTATCATCATACGCCTTGATTTCGTATTGCATTTCCGATATTCATACGCACGATGCATCATACAGGATTGCCGGAAGGAGTGACGCCAGTAGTTCCCGAGGAGCCGGAAGGAGAGGAGCAGCGAGGGAGCTTGATCTTTGCGGGGAGCGGCAAAGACAGACGAGGAACATGACGCCGACTTGCACGAGTGCCCTAACCACCACCCTAGCTCCTTTGAGAAAGGCAAGCCCCGGAGCATTACTCCTACAGTTTTTGAAATAATTTACTTGAGTCATTTATTTATTATGATGCATTAAGTTAATAGGAGTTGACTTGGAACTGTTACTGCATCATGATTACCTTGATCCACTTGAATACCTTACCCTAATTAAGTTCAGGATCACGCTTATGCTTAGCACTGCTTAATTAGATCGGTAGAAGACGGGTGATTGACCCTCATCCGCGAGGTAGGTGCTTACTACCCTATGGTTGATACTATGGAGGTTGGTTAGAGAACATAACCATGTGGCCTTGTTAAATCACGACTAGTCGGAGTTTGTGGTGTGTTAGACCACGGAAACTCCGGCGATGTCACCTAATGGGACTATGGCTTTGTACGTCCTCGGATCATGTTGAACAACGCCTCACAGATAGCTGGAAGGATGCGATCATCCGACCGCGAAGCCTTGAGGATGTTTGGGCCGGCATTTCAACGGAGATGAGTGTGTTGCCCACAGGCGCGGTATTAAAACCAGTGGCCGGTCGCGCCGGAGGTACCTGGTAGCCGGGCATGCCCTGGTTGCAACCGTATTCGTTGAAATCCGTGTCTCCTCCCGAATAGACCAAGGTGACCGTCACTCGTTCTGGCCGGCGAGTGTGGTTTGTGTGAGGAATACCCCGCCAGCTGGTTTGCAATCGATTATAATCGCCATCGTTCCTGGACAGTGAACACTTGACCGAGCAGCGACACTGTCGCAAATCATTGTGAAAATAGGATGGTTATGGTTCTATGTTGTTGATGCTGGTATGCTCAACCTGAAGGATAGGATAGCATTGCTTGCTCATACCCTGGAGATGGAGTAGTACAGGTGCTAACCTAGTGATGTCAGGATCCAACTTAAAAGATGTTAAGCTAGAGAGTCTTTTATAACTAAATGATTAATAATAAGCTCACCTTTTTATCGCAAGTTTTAAATGAGTCAGCTACCCCACTTATAAAGCCTTACATACTCCTTGGTGTCACTTTATTTTTATTTATGACGGGTAAGTCTAGCTGAGTACCTTCTTGTACACAGGGTTTTATTAACTTGTTGTTGCAGATGGTGAGATGTTCTATGGGTATTGCCCAACTTGCTTCTACCCTGCGTATGGGGATGAGTAGATCGTGGGCACGATCAATCTATCTATCGTACCTCTATGCTGTTGTCGGATGTGATGTTGGACCAGGCACTATCTTTCAACTAAGTGTGCATTTGTGAACCAAAACTTTATTTGCTTCCGCAATTTGGATTTGAACTCGGTATTGTAATATCTATGTCGTACTCCGATGTAATCTACTATTTGCGAACCTATGTATCATTATGAATGGTTGTATGTTGAACTCGATTCGGTGCAGAAATTTTGTATTGTTGAAAGTTTGAAATCCTTCGAGATTTCACGGACTACCGGGTTGATATAGCCACAATGTGCTAATTAAGTTGCTTTGGCGACTCATAAGTACATTGTGTTTATATTAATTGGTCGGTTCTGTTACACTTGACCCGGTGCCGGGAGCCATAGGATGCACAGGATCCGGCCGTGCGGCAGCACAGTCGTGTGTGCAAATATGGAAGTTCTGGAGTCATGGAGCTGTGGTTAAGGGCCGTTCGGGCTCTCGGGTGATGACAAACATTGTGGTGGTGAGCCCAGAGGCATCAAAACACCTTAACTATGGCATACGGTCGTGCTTGACCTAGTGCCGAGAGCTGTAGGACACGCAGGAACCGGCTGTGCGGTAGCATAGTCATGTGTGCAAATATGGCAGTTCTAGAGCCGTGGAGCCATGGTTAAGGGCCATTCGGGTCCTCGAGCCGCAATAAATGCTGTGGTGGAGAGGCCAGAGATGTCAAAACGCCTTAACCATGGCGCATGGGTGTGCTTGACTTGGTGCGAGGAGCCGAAGGACGCGCAGGAACCGGCCGTGCGGCAGCAAAGTCGTGTGTGCAAGTATGGCAGTTCTGGAGCCGTGGAGCCGAGGTTAAGGGCCATTCAGGTTCTCGAGCTATGGCACACACTATGGTAGAGAAGCCAGATGTGTCAAAATGCCTTAACCATGGCGTACGGGCATGCTTGACTCTGTGCCAGGAGCCATAGGACGCGTTGGAACCGACCATGCGGCAGCATGGTTGTGTGTGCAAATATGGCAGTTTTGGAGCCGTGGAACCGTGGTTAAGGGCCCTTAGGGCTCTTGGGTGATGGAAAACTCTATGGTGGAGAGGAGAGAGGCATCAAAATGGCTTAACCATGGCGTACGGGCATGCTTGACCCGGTGCGGGAGCCATAGGATGCACGGGGATCCGGCCGTGCGGCAGCACAGTCGTGTGTGCAAATATGGAAGTTCGGAGTCATGGAGCTGTGGTTAAGGGCCGTTCGGGCTCTCGGGTGATGACAAACATTGTGGCGGTGAGGCCAGAGGCGTCAAAATACCATAACCATAGCATACGGTCGTGCTTGACCTAGTGCCGAGAGCTGTAGGACACGCAGGAACCGGCTGTGCGGTAGCATAGTCGTGTGTGCAAATATGGCAGTTCTAGAGCTGGGGAGCCATGGTTAAGGGCCATTCGGGTCCTCGGGCCGTAATAAATGCTGTGGTGGAGAGGCCAGAGGTGTCAAAACGCCTTAACCATGGCGCATGGGCGTGCTTGACTTGGTGCGAGGAGCCGTAGTACGCGCAGGAACCGGCCGTGCGGCAAAGCAAAGTCGTGTGTGCAAATATGGCGGTTCGGAGCCGTGGAGCCGAGGTTAAGGGCCATTCAGGCTCTCGAGCTATGGCAAACACTATGGTAGAGAAGCCAGATGTGTCAAAATGCCTTAACCATGGTGTACGGGCATGCTTGACTCAGTGCCGGGAGCCATAGGATGCGTTGGAACCGACCATGCGGCAGCATGGTTGTGTGTGCAAATATGGCAGTTTTGGAGCCGTGGAACCGTGGTTAAGGGCCCTTAGGGCTCTTGGGTGATGGAAAACTCTATGGTGGAGAGGAGAGAGGCATCAAAATGGCTTAACCATGGCGTACGGGCATGCTTGACCGGTGCCGGGAGCCATAGGATGCACAGGATCCGGCCGTGCGGCAGCACAGTCGTGTGTGCAAATATGGAAGTTCGGAGTCATGGAGCGTGGTTAAGGGCCGTTCGGGCTCTCGGGTGATGACAAACATTGTGGTGGTGAGGCCAGAGGCGTCAAAATACCTTAACCATAGCATACGGTTGTGCTTGACCTAGTGTCGAGAGCTGTAGGACACGCAGGAACCGGCTGTGCGGTAGCATAGTCGTGTGTGCAAATATGGCAGTTCTAGAGCTGTGGAGCCATGGTTAAGGGCCATTCGGGTCCTCGAGCCGCAATAAATGCTGTGGTGTAGAGGCCAGAGGTGTCAAAACGTCTTAACCATGGCGCATGGGCGTGCTTGACTTGGTGCGAGGAGCCGTAGGACGCGCAGGAACCGGCCATGCGGTAGCAATGTCGTGTGTGCAAATATGGCAGTTCTGGAGCCATGGAGCCGAGGTTAAGGGCCATTCAGGCTCTCGAGCTATGGCAAACACTATGGTAGAGAAGCCAGATGTGTCAAAATGCCTTAACCATGGCGTACGGGCATGCTTGACTCTGTGCCAGGAGCCATAGGACGCGTTGGAACCGACCATGCGGCAGCATGGTTGTGTGTGCAAATATGGCAGTTTTGGAGCCGTGGAACCGTGGTTAAGGGCCCTTAGGGCTCTTGGGTGATGGAAAACTCTATGGTGGAGAGGAGAGAGGCATCAAAATGGCTTAACCATGGCGTACGGGCATGCTTGACCCGGTGCCGGGAGCCATAGGATGCACAGGATCCGGCCGTGCGGGCAAGTCGTGTGTGCAAATATGGAAGTTCGGAGTCATGGAGCTATGGTTAAGGGCCGTTCGGGCTCTCGGGTGATGACAAACATTGTGGTGGCGAGCCCGGAGGCATCAAAATACCTTAACTATAGCATACGGTCGTGCTTGACCTAGTGCCGAGAGCCGTAGGACACGGGGAACCGGCGTGCGGTAGCATAGTCGTGTGTGCAAATATGGCGGTTCTAGAGCTGTGGAGCCATGGTTAAGGGCCATTCGGGTCCTCGAGCCGCAATAAATGCTATGGTGGAGAGGCCGGAGGTGTCAAAATGCCTTAACCATGGCGCATGGGCGTGCTTGACTTGGTGCGAGGAGCCGTAGGGACGCGCAGGAACCGGCCGTGCGGCGGCAAAGTCGTGTGTGCAAATATGGCGGTTCCGGGAGCCGTGGAGCCGAGGTTAAGGGCCATTCGGGCTCTCGAGCTATGGCAAACACTATGGTAGAGAAGCCGGATGTGTCAAAATGCCTTAACCATGGCGTACGGGCATGCTTGACTCGTGCCGGGAGCCATAGGACGCGTTGGAACCGACCATGCGGCGGCATGGTTGTGTGTGCAAATATGGCAGTTTTTGGAGCCGTGGAACCGTGGTTAAGGGCCCTTAGGGCTCTTGGGTGATGGAAAACTCTATGGTGGAGAGGAGAGATGCATCAAAATGGCTTAACCATGGCGTACGGGCATGCTTGACCCGGTGCCGGGACAAAAATCATGCACAGGATCCGGCCGTGCGGCAGCACAGTCGTGTGTGCAAATATGGAAGTTCTGGAGTCATGGAGCTGTGGTTAAGGGCCGTTCGGGCTCTCAGGTGATGACAAACATTGTGGTGGTGAGCCCAGTGGCATCAAAACACCTTAACTATGGCATACGTTCGTGCTTGACCTAGTGCCGAGAGCTGTAGGACATGCGGGGAACCGGCCGGCGGTAGCATAGTCGTGTGTGCAAATATGGCGGTTCTAGATTTTGTGGAGCCATGGTTAAGGGCCATTCGGGTCCTCGAGCCGCAATAAATGCTGTGGTGGAGAGGCCGGAGGTGTCAAAACGCCTTAACCATGGCGCATGGGCGTGCTTGACTTGGTGCGAGGAGCCGTAGGACGCGCAGGAACCGGCCGTGCGGCAAAGCAAAGTTGTGTGTGCAAACATGGCAGTTACGGAGCCATGGAGCCAAGGTTAAGGGCCATTCGGGCTCTCGAGCTATGGCAAACACTATGGTAGAGAAGCCGAGATGTGTCAAAATGCCTTAACCATGGCGTATGGGCATGCTTGACTCGTGCCGGGAGCCATAGGACGCGTTGGAACCGACCATGCGGCGGCATGGTTGTGTGTGCAAATATGGCAGTTTTGGAGCCGTGGAACCGTGGTTAAGGGCCCTTCGGGCTCTTGGGTGATGGAAAACTCTATGGTGGAGAGGAGAGAGGCATCAAAATGGCTTAACCATGGCGTACGGGCATGCTTGACCCGGTGCAGGGGAGCCATAGGATGCACAGGATCCGGCCGTGCGCGGCACGTCGTGTGTGCAAATATGGAAGTTCGGAGTCATGGAGCTATGGTTAAGGGCCGTTCGGGCTCTCGGGTGATGACAAACATTATGGTGGTGAGGCCGAGGTGTCAAAATACCTTAACCATAGCATACGGTCATGCTTGACCTAGTGCCGAGAGCCGTAGGACACGCGGGGAACCGGCCGTGCGGTAGCATAGTCGTGTGTGCAAATATGGCGGTTCTAGAGCGTGGAGCCATGGTTAAGGGCCATTCGGGTCCTCGAGCCGCAATAAATGTGTGGTGGAGAGGCCGGAGGTGTCAAAATGCCTTAACCATGGCGCATGGGCGTGCTTGACTTGGTGCGAGGAGCCGTAGGACGCGCGAGGAACCGGCCGTGCGGCAAAGCAAAGTCGTGTGTGCAAATATGGCGGTTACGGAGCCGTGGAGCCGAGGTTAAGGGCCATTCAGGCTCTTGAGCTATGGCAAACACTATGGTAGAGAAGCCAGATGTGTCAAAATGCCTTAACCATGGCGTACGGGCATGCTTGACTCTGTGCCAGGAGCCATAGGACGCGTTGGAACCGACCATGCGGCAGCATGGTTGTGTGTGCAAATATGGCAGTTTTGGAGCCGTGGAACCATGGTTAAGGGCCCTTCGGGCTCTTGGGTGATGGAAAACTCTATGGTGGAGAGGAGAGAGGCATCAAAATGGCTTAACCATGGCGTACGGGCATGCTTGACCCGGTCGGGAGCCATAGGATGCACGGGGATCCGGCCGTGCGGCGGCACGGTCGTGTGTGCAAATATGGAAGTTCTAGAGTCATGGAGCTATGGTTAAGGGCCGTTCGGGCTCTCGGTGATGACAAACATTGTGGTGGTGAGCCCGGAGGCATCAAAACACCTTAACCATGGCATACGGTCATGCTTGACCTAGTGCCGAGAGGCTGTAGGACTTGCAGGAACCGGCTGTGCGGTAGCATAGTCATGTGTGCAAATATGGCAGTTCTAGAGCTGTGGAGCCATGGTTAAGGGCCATTCGGGTCCTCGAGCCGTAATAAATGCTGTGGTGGAGAGGCCAGAGGTGTCAAAATGCCTTAACCATGGCGCATGGGCGTGCTTGACTTGGTGCGAGGAGCCGTAGGACGCGCAGGAACCGGCCGTGCGGCAGCAAAGTCGTGTGTGCAAATATGGCAGTTCTGGAGCCGTGGAGCCGAGGTTAAGGGCCATTCAGGCTCTCGAGCTATGGCAAACACTATGGTAGAGAAGCCAGATGTGTCAAAATGCCTTAACCATGGCGTACGGGCATGCTTGACTCTGTGCGGGAGCCATAGGACGCGTTGGAACCGACCATGCGGCGGCATGGTTGTGTGTGCAAATATGGCGGTTTTGGAGCCGTGGAACCGTGGTTAAGGGCCCTTAGGGCTCTTGGGTGATGGAAAACTCTATGGTGGAGAGGAGAGATGCATCAAAATGGCTTAACCATGGCGTACGGGCATGCTTGACCCGGTGCCGGGACATAGGATGCACGGGGATCCGGCCGTGCGGCGGCACGGTCGTGTGTGCAAATATGGAAGTTCAGGTCATGGAGCTGTGGTTAAGGGCCGTTCGGGCTCTCGAGGTGATGACAAACATTGTGGTGGTGAGCCCGGGTGGCATCAAAACACCTTAACTATGGCATACGGTCGTGCTTGACCTAGTGCCGAGAGCTGTAGGACACGCAGGAACCGGCTGTGCGGTAGCATAGTCGTGTGTGCAAATATGGCAGTTCTAGAGCTGTGGAGCCATGGTTAAGGGCCATTCGGGTCCTCGAGCCGCAATAAATGCTATGGTGGAGAGGCCAGAGGTGTCAAAACGCCTTAACCATGGCGCATGGGCGTGCTTGACTTGGTGCGAGGAGCCGTAGGACGCGCAGGAACCGGCCGTGCGGCAGCAAAGTCGTGTGTGCAAATATGGCAGTTCTGGAGCCATGGAGCCAAGGTTAAGGGCCATTCAGGCTCTCGAGCTATGGCAAACACTATGGTAGAGAAGCTAGATGTGTCAAAATGCCTTAACCATGGCGTACGGGCATGCTTGACTCGTGCCGGGGAGCCATAGGACGCGTTGGAACCGACCATGCGGCGGCATGGTTGTGTGTGTAAATATGGCAGTTTTGGAGCCGTGGAACCGTGGTTAAGGGCCCTTAGGGCTCTTGGGTGATGGAAAACTCTATGGTGGAGAGGAGAGAGGCATCAAAATGGCTTAACCATGGCGTACGGGCATGCTTGACCCGGTGCCGGGGCCATAGGATGCACGGGGATCCGGCCGTGCGGCGGCACGGTCGTGTGTGCAAATATGGAAGTTCTGAAGTCATGGAGCTGTGGTTAAGGGCCGTTTGGGCTCTCGGGTGATGACAAACATTGTGGTGGTGAGGCCAGAGGCGTCAAAATACCTTAACCATAGCATACGGTCGTGCTTGACCTAGTGCCGAGAGCCGTAGGACACGCGGGAACCGGGCCGTGCGGTAGCATAGTCGTGTGTGCAAATATGGCAGTTCTAGAGCGTGGAGCCATGGTTAAGGGCCATTCGGGTCCTCGAGCCGCAATAAATGCTGTGGTGGAGAGGCCGGAGGTGTCAAAACGCCTTAACCATGGCGCATGGGCGTGCTTGACTTGGTGCGAGGAGCCGTAGGACGCGCAGGAACCGGCCGTGCGGCGGCAAAGTCGTGTGTGCAAATATGGCAGTTCGGAGCCGTGGAGCCGAGTTTAAGGGCCATTCGGGGCTCTCAAGCTATGGCAAACACTATGGTAGAGAAGCCGGATGTGTCAAAATGCCTTAACCATGGCGTACGGGCATGCTTGACTCGTGCCGGGAGCCATAGGACGCGTTGGAACCGACCATGCGGCGGCATGGTTGTGTGTGCAAATATGGCGGTTTTTGGAGCCGTGGAAACCGTGGTTAAGGGCCCTTAGGGCTCTTGGGTGATGGAAAACTCTATGGTGGAGAGGAGAGAGGCATCAAAATGGCTTAACCATGGCGTACGGGCATGCTTGACCCGGTGCCGGGAGCCATAGGATGCACAGGATCCGGCCGTGCGGCAGCATAGTCGTGTGTGCAAATATGGAAGTTCTGGAGTCATGGAGCTATGGTTAAGGGCCGTTCGGGCTCTCGGGTGATGACAAACATTGTGGTGGCGAGGCCAGAGGCGTCAAAATACCTTAACCATAGCATACGGTCGTGCTTGACCTAGTGCCGAGAGCCGTAGGACACGCGGGAACCGGCCGTGCGGTAGCATAGTCGTGTGTGCAAATATGGCGGTTCTAGAGCCGTGGAGCCATGGTTAAGGGCCATTCGGGTCCTCGAGCCGCAATAAATGTGTGGTGGAGAGGCCAGAGGTGTCAAAATGCCTTAACCATGGCGCATGGGCGTGCTTGACTTGGTGCGAGGAGCCGTAGGACGCGGGGAAGGACGCGTGTGTGCAAATATGGGAACCGGCCATTCGCTCTCAAGCTATGGCAAACACTATGGTAGAGAAAGATGTGTCGCATGTGTGCAAATATGGCATGCGGCGGCATGGTTGTGTGTGTTTTTGGAGCCGTGGAACCGTGGTTAAGGGCCCTTAGGGCTCTTGGGTGATGGAAAACTCTATGGTGGAGAGGAGAGAGGCATCAAAATGGCTTAACCATGGCGTACGGGCATGCTTGACCCGGTCTTTGGGAGCCATAGGATGCACGGGGATCCGGCCATGCGGCAGCACTGATCGTGTGTGCAGATATGGAAGTTCTAGAGTCATGGAGCTATGGTTAAGGGCCGTTCGGGCTCTCGGGTGATGACAAACATTGTGGTGGTGAACCCAGAGGCATCAAAACACCTTAACTATGGCATACGGTCGTGCTTGACCTAGTGCCGAGAGCTGTAGGACACGCAGGAACCGGCTATGCGGTAGCATAGTCGTGTGTGCAAATATGGCAGTTCTAGAGCTGTGGAGCCATGGTTAAGGGCCATTCGGGTCCTCGAGCCGCAATAAATGCTGTGGTGGAGAGGCCAGAGGTGTCAAAACACCTTAACCATGGCGTATGGGCGTGCTTGACTTGGTGCGAGGAGCCGTAGGACGCGCAGGAACCGGCCGTGCGCGGCAAAAAAGTCGTGTGTGCAAATATGGTAGTTACGGGAGCCGTGGAGCCGAGGTTAAGGGCCATTCGGGCTCTCAAGCTATGGCAAACACTATGGTAGAGAAGCCGGATGTGTCAAAATGCCTTAACCATGGCGTACGGCATGCTTGACTGACTCGTGCCGGGAGCCATAGGACGCGTTGGAACCGACCATGCGGCAGCATGGTTGTGTGTGCAAATATGGCAGTTTTGGAGCCATGGAACCGTGGTTAAGGGCCCTTCGGGCTCTTGGGTGATGGAAAACTCTATGGTGGAGAGGAGAGAGGCATCAAAATGGCTTAACCATGGCGTACGGGCATGCTTGACCCGGTGCCGGGAGCCATAGGATGCACAGGATCCGGCCGTGCGGCAGCACAGTCGTGTGTGCAAATATGGAAGTTCTGAAGTCATGGAGCTGTGGTTAAGGGCCGTTTGGGCTCTCGGGTGATGACAAACATTGTGGTGGTGAGGCCAGAGGCGTCAAAATACCTTAACCATAGCATACGGTCGTGCTTGACCTAGTGCCGAGAGCTGTAGGACACGCAGGAACCGGCTGTGCGGTAGCATAGTCGTGTGTGCAAATATGGCGGTTCTAGAGTTTGTGGAGCCATGGTTAAGGGCCATTCGGGTCCTCGAGCCGCAATAAATGCTGTGGTGGAGAGGCCGGAGGTGTCAAAATGCCTTAACCATGGCGCATGGGCGTGCTTGACTTGGTGCGAGGTGCCGTAGGACGCGCAGGAACCGGCCGTGCGGCAGCAAAGTCGTGTGTGCAAATATGGCGGTTACGGAGCCGTGGAGCCGAGGTTAAGGGCCATTCGGGCTCTCAAGCTATGGCAAACACTATGGTAGAGAAGCCGAGATGTGTCAAAATGCCTTAACCATGGCGTACGGGCATGCTTGACTACGTGCCGGGAGCCATAGGACGCGTTGAAACCGACCATGCGGCAGCATGGTTGTGTGTGCAAATATGGCAGTTTTAGAGCCGTGGAACCGTGGTTAAGGGCCCTTAGGGCTCTTGGGTGATGAAAAACTCTATGGTGGAGAGGAGAGAGGCATCGAAATGGCTTAACCATGGCGTACGGGCATGCTTGACCCGGTGCCGGGAGCCATAGGATGCACAGGATCCGGCCGTGCGGCAGCACAGTCGTGTGTGCAAATATGGAACTTCTGGAGTCATGGAGCTAAGGTTAAGGGCCGTTCGGGCTCTTGGGTGATGACAAACATTGTGGTGGCGAGGCCAGAGGCGTCAAAATACCTTAACCATAGCATACGGTCGTGCTTGACCTAGTGCCGAGAGCTGTAGGACACGCAGGAACCGGCTGTGCGGTAGCATAGTCGTGTGTGCAAATATGGCGGTTCTAGAGTTTGTGGAGCCATGGTTAAGGGCCATTCGGGTCCTCGAGCCGCAATAAATGATGTGGTGGAGAGGCCAGAGGTGTCAAAATGCCTTAACCATGGCGCATGGGCGTGCTTGACTTGGTGCGAGGAGCCGTAGGACGCGCAGGAACCGGCCGTGCGGCAGCAAAGTCGTGTGTGCAAATATGGCAGTTCTGGAGCCGTGGAGCCGAGGTTAAGGGCCATTCAGGCTCTCGAGCTATGGCAAACACTATGGTAGAGAAGCCGAGATGTGTCAAAATGCCTTAACCATGGCGTACGGGCATGCTTGACTCGTGCCGGGAGCCATAGGACGCGTTGGAACCGACCATGCGGCGGCATGGTTGTGTGTGCAAATATGGCAGTTTTGGAGCCGTGGAAACCGTGGTTAAGGGCCCTTAGGGCTCTTGGGTGATGGAAAACTCTATGGTGGAGAGGAGAGAGGCATCAAAATGGCTTAACCATGGCGTACGGGCATGCTTGACCCGGTCTTGGGAGCCATAGGATGCACGGGATCCGGCCGTGCGGCAGCACGGTCGTGTGTGCAAATATGGAAGTTACGGAGTCATGGAGCTATGGTTAAGGGCCGTTCGGGCTCTCGGGTGATGACAAACATTGTGGTGGTGAGGCCGAGGCGTCAAAATACCTTAACCATAGCATACGGTCGTGCTTGACCTAGTGCCGAGAGCTGTAGGACACGCGGGAACCGGCGTGCGGTAGCATAGTCGTGTGTGTGCAAATATGGCGGTTCTAGAGTTTGTGGAGCCATGGTTAAGGGCCATTCGGGTCCTCGAGCCGCAATAAATGCTGTGGTGGAGAGGCCGAGAGGTGTCAAAATGCCTTAACCATGGCGCATGGGCGTGCTTGACTTGGTGCGAGGAGCCGTAGGACGCGCAGGAACCGGCCGTGCGGCCGGCAAAGTCGTGTGTGCAAATATGGCGGACTGGAGCCGTGGAGCCGAGGTTAAGGGCCATTCGGGCTCTCGAGCTATGGCAAACACTATGGTAGAGAAGCCAATGTGTCAAAATGCCTTAACCATGGCGTACGGGCATGCTTGACTGCGTGCCGGGAGCCATAGGACGCGTTGGAACCGACCATGCGGCGGCATGGTTGTGTGTGCAAATATGGCGGTTTTGGAGCCGTGGAACCGTGGTTAAGGGCCCTTAGGGCTCTTGGGTGATGGAAAACTCTATGGTGGAGAGGAGAGAGGCATCAAAATGGCTTAACCATGGCGTACGGGCATGCTTGACCCGGTCTTGGGAGCCATAGGATGCACGGGATCCGGCCGTGCGGCGGCACAGTCGTGTGTGCAAATATGGAAGTTCTGGAGTCATGGAGCGTGGTTAAGGGCCGTTCGGGCTCTCGGGTGATGACAAACATTGTGGTGGTGAGGCCGGAGGCGTCAAAATACCTTAACCATAGCATACGGTCGTGCTTGACCTAGTGCCGAGAATTTGTAGGACACGCAGGAACCGGTGTGCGGTAGCATAGTCGTGTGTGCAAATATGGCAGTTCTAGAGTTTGTGGAGCCATGGTTAAGGGCCATTCGGGTCCTCGAGCCGACAATAAATGCTGTGGTGGAGAGACCGGAGGTGTCAAAATGCCTTAACCATGGCGCATGGGCGTGCTTGACTTGGTGCGAGGAGCCGTAGGACGCGCAGGAACCGGCCGTGCGGCAGCAAAGTCGTGTGTGCAAATATGGCAGTTCTGGAGCCGTGGAGCCGAGGTTAAGGGCCATTCAGGCTCTCGAGCTATGGCAAACACTATGGTAGAGAAGCCAGATGTGTCAAAATGCCTTAGCCATGGCGTACGGGCATGCTTGACTCGTGCCGGGAGCAATAGGACGCGTTGGAACCGACCATGCGGCAGCATGGTTGTGTGTGCAAATATGGCGGTTTTGGAGCCGTGGAACCATGGTTAAGGGCCCTTCGGGCTCTTGGGTGATGGAAAACTCTATGGTGGAGAGGAGAGGCATCAAAATGGCTTAACCATGGCGTACGGGCATGCTTGACCCGGTGCGGGAGCCATAGGATGCACGGGGATCGGCCGTGCGGCAGCACAGTCGTGTGTGCAAATATGGAAGTTCTGGAGTCATGGAGCTGTGGTTAAGGGCCGTTCGGGCTCTCGGGTGATGACAAACATTGTGGTGGTGAGGCCAGAGGCATCAAAATACCTTAACCATAGCATACGGTCGTGCTTGACCTAGTGCCGAGAGCTGTAGGACACGCAGGAACCGGCTGTGCGGTAGCATAGTCGTGTGTGCAAATATGGCAGTTCTAGAGCTGTGGAGCCATGGTTAAGGCCCATTCGGGTCCTCGAGCTGCAATAAATGCTGTGGTGGAGAGGCCAGAGGTGTCAAAACGCCTTAACCATGGCGCATGGGCGTGCTTGACTTGGTGCGAGGAGCCGTAGGACGCGCAGGAACGGCGTGCGGCAAAGTCGTGTGTGCAAATATGGCGGTTCCGGGAGCCGTGGAGCCGAGGTTAAGGGCCATTCAGGCTCTCGAGCTATGGCAAACACTATGGTAGAGAAGCCAGATGTGTCAAAATACCTTAACCATGGCGTACGGGCATGCTTGACTCTGTGCCAGGAGCCATAGGACGCGTTGGAACCGACCATGCGGCAGCATGGTTGTGTGTGCAAATATGGCAGTTTTGGAGCCGTGGAACCGTGGTTAAGGGCCCTTCGGGCTCTTGGGTGATGGAAAACTCTATGGTGGAGAGGAGAGAGGCATCAAAATGGCTTAACCATGGCGTACGGGCATGCTTTACCCGGTGCCGGGAGCCATAGGATGCACAGGATCCGGCCGTGCGGCAGCACAGTCGTGTGTGCAAATATGGAAGTTCTGGAGTCATGGAGCTGTGGTTAAGGGCCATTCGGGCTCTCGGGTGATGACAAACATTGTGGTGGTGAGGCCAGAGGCATCAAAATACCTTAACCATAGCATACGGTCGTGCTTGACCTAGTGCCGAGAGCTGTAGGACACGCAGGAACCGGCTGTGCGGTAGCATAGTCGTGTGTGCAAATATGGCAGTTCTAGAGCGGTGGAGCCATGGTTAAGGGCCATTCGGGTCCTCGAGCCGCAATAAATGCTGTGGTGGAGAGGACAGAGGTGTCAAAACGCCTTAACCATGGCGCATGGGCGTGCTTGACTTGGTGCGAGGAGCCGTAGGACGCGCAGGAACCGGCCGTGCGGCAGCAAAGTCGTGTGTGCAAATATGGCAGTTCTGGAGCCGTGGAGCCGAGGTTAAGGGCCATTCAGGCTCTCGAGCTATGGCAAACACTATGGTAGAGAAGCCGAGATGTGTCAAAATGCCTTAACCATGGCGTACGGGCATGCTTGACTACGTGTCGGGAGCCATAGGACGCGTTGGAACCGACCATGCGGCGGCATGGTTGTGTGTGCAAATATGGCAGTTTTGGAGCCGTGGAACCATGGTTAAGGGCCCTTCGGGCTCTTGGGTGATGGAAAACTCTATGGTGGAGAGAGAGAGGCATCAAAATGGCTTAACCATGGCGTACGGGCATGCTTGACCCGGTGCTTAGGGAGCCATAGGATGCACGGGATCCGGCCGTGCGGCAGCACGTCGTGTGTGCAAATATGGATGTTCGGAGTCATGGAGCTATGGTTAAGGGCCGTTCGGGCTCTCGGGTGATGACAAACATTGTGGTGGTGAGGCCGAAGGCATCAAAATACCTTAACCATAGCATACGGTCGTGCTTGACCTAGTGCCGAGAGGCGTAGGACACGCAGGAACCTTTGTGCGGTAGCATAGTCGTGTGTGCAAATATGGCTGTTCTAGAGCTGTGGAGCCATGGTTAAGGGCCATTCGGGTCCTCGAGCCACAATAAATGCTGTGGTGGAGAGGCCAGAGGTGTCAAAATGCCTTAACCATGGCGCATGGGCGTGCTTGACTTGGTGCGAGGAGCCGTAGGACGCGCAGGAACCGGCCGTGCGGCAGCAAAGTCGTGTGTGCAAATATGGCAGTTCTGGAGCCGTGGAGCCGAGGTTAAGGGCCATTCAGGCTCTCGAGCTATGGCAAACACTATGGTAGAGAAGCCAGATGTGTCAAAATGCCTTAACCATGGCGTACGGGCATGCTTGACTCTGTGCCAGGAGCCATAGGGACGCGTTGGAACCGACCATGCGGCGGCATGGTTGTGTGTGCAAATATGGCAGTTTTGGAGCCGTGGAACCGTGGTTAAGGGCCCTTCGGGCTCTTGGGTGATGGAAAACTCTATGGTGGAGAGGAGAGAGGCATCAAAATGGCTTAACCATGGCGTACGGGCATGCTTGACCCGGTGCGGGAGCCATAGGATGCACGGGATCCGGCCGTGCGGCGGCACGACCGTCGTGTGTGCAAATATGGAAGTTACGGGAGTCATGGAGGCGTGGTTAAGGGCGTTCGGGCTCTCGGGTGATGACAAACATTGTGGTGGTGAGGCCCGAGGCGTCAAAATACCTTAACCATAGCATACGGTCGTGCTTGACCTAGTGCCGAGAGCTATAGGACACGCGAGGAACCGGGCGTGCGGTAGCATAGTCGTGTGTGCAAATATGGTAGTTCTAGAGTTTGTGGAGCCATGGTTAGGGGCCATTCGGGTCCTCGAGCCACAATAAATGCTATGGTGGAGAGGCCAGAGGTGTCAAAATGCCTTAACCATGGCGCATGGGCGTGCTTGACTTGGTGCGAGGAGCCGTAGGACGCGCAGGAACCGGCCGTGCGGCAGCAAAGTCGTGTGTGCAAATATGGCAGTTCTGGAGCCGTGGAGCCAAGGTTAAGGGCCATTCAGGCTCTCGAGCTATGGCAAACACTATGGTAGAGAAGCCAGATGTGTCAAAATACCTTAACCATGGCGTACGAGCATGCTTGACTCTGTGTCAGGAGCCATCGGACGCGTTGGAACCGACCATGCGGCAGCATGGTTGTGTGTGCAAATATGGCAGTTTTGGAGCCGTGGAACCGTGGTTAAGGGCCCTTCGGGCTCTTGGGTGATGGAAAACTCTATGGTGGAGAGGAGAGAGGCATCAAAATGGCTTAACCATGGCGTACGGGCATGCTTGACCCGGTGCTTGGGAGCCATAGGATGCACGGGGATCCGGCCGTGCGGCAAAGCACGGTCGTGTGTGCAAATATGGAAGTTCTGGAGTCATAGAGCTGTGGTTAAGGGCCGTTCGGGCTCTCGGGTCATGACAAACATTGTGGTGGTGAGGCCAGAGGCATCAAAATACCTTAACCATAGCATACGGTCGTGCTTGACCTAGTGCCGAGCAGAGGACACGCAGGAACCGGGCGTGCGGTAGCATAGTCGTGTGTGCAAATATGGCGGTTCTAGAGCTATGGAGCCATGGTTAAGGGCCATTCGGGTCCTCGAGCCGCAATAAATGCTGTGGTGGAGAGGACAGAGGTGTCAAACGCCTTAACCATGGCGCATGGGCGTGCTTGACTTGGTGCGAGGAGCCGTAGGACGGCAGAACCGGCCGTGCGGCAGGAAAGTCGTGTGTGCAAATATGGCAGTTCTGGAGCCGTGGAGCCGAGGTTAAGGGCCATTCGGGCTCTCGAGCTATGGCAAACACTATGGTAGAGAAGCCGGGATATGTCAAAATGCCTTAACCATGGCGTACGGGCATGCTTGACTCTCGTGCAGAGCCATAGGACGCGTTGGAACCGACCATGCGGCAGCATGGTTGTGTGTGCAAATATGGCAGTTTTGGAGCCGTGGAACCATGGTTAAGGGCCCTTCGGGCTCTTGGGTGATGGAAAACTCTATGGTGGAGAGGAGAGAGGCATCAAAATGGCTTAACCATGGCGTACGGGCATGCTTGACCCGGTGCCAGGAGCCATAGGATGCACAGGATCAGCCGTGCGGGGCACGGTCGTGTGTGCAAATATGGAAGTTCTGGAGTCATAGAGCTGTGGTTAAGGGCCGTTCGGGCTCTCGGGTCATGACAAACATTGTGGTGGTGAGGCCAGAGGCATCAAAATACCTTAACCATAGCATACGGTCGTGCTTGACCTAGTGCCGAGAGCTGTAGGACACGCAGGAACCGGCTGTGCGGTAGCATAGTCGTGTGTGCAAATATGGCAGTTCTAGAGCTGTGGAGCCATGGTTAAGGGCCATTCGGGTCCTCGAGCCACAATGAATGCTGTGGTGGAGAGGCCAGAGGTGTCAAAATGCCTTAACCATGGCGCATGGGCGTGCTTGACTTGGTGCGAGGAGCCATAGGTCGTGTGTGCAAATATGGCAGTTCTGGAGCCGTGGAGCCGAGGTTAAGGGCCATTCAGGCTCTCGAGCTATGGCAAACACTATGGTAGAGAAGCCAGATGTGTCAAAATGCCTTAACCATGGCGTACGGGCATGCTTGACTCGTGCCGGGAGCCATAGGACGCATTGGAACCGACCATGCGGCAAAGCATGGTTGTGTGTGCAAATATGGCAGTTTTGGAGCCGTGGAACCGTGGTTAAGGGCCCTTCGGGCTCTTGGGTGATGGAAAACTCTATGGTGGAGAGGAGAGAGGCATCAAAATGGCTTAACCATGGCGTACGGGCATGCTTGACCCGGTGCCGGGAGCCATAGGATGCACAGGATCCGGCCGTGCGGCAGCACAGTCGTGTGTGCAAATATGGAAGTTCTGGAGTCATGGAGCCGTGGTTAAGGGCCGTTCGGGCTCTCGGGTGATGACAAACATTGTGGTGGTGAGGCCAGAGGCGTCAAAATACCTTAACCATAGCATACGGTCGTGCTTGACCTAGTGCCGAGAGCTGTAGGACACGCGGGAACCGGCTGTGCGGTAGCATAGTCGTGTGTGCAAATATGGCAGTTCTAGAGCTGTGGAGCCATGGTTAGGGCCATTCGGGTCCTCGAGCCACAATAAATGCTATGGTGGAGAGGCCAGAGGTGTCAAAATGCCTTAACCATGGCGCATGGGCGTGCTTGACTTGGTGCGAGGAGCCGTAGGACGCGCAGGGAACCGGCCGTCGGCAGCGGGGCAAAGTCGTGTGTGCAAATATGGCAGTTCTGGAGCCGTGGAGCCGAGGTTAAGGGCCATTCAGGCTCTCGAGCTATGGCAAACACTATGGTAGAGAAGCCAGATGTGTCAAAATACCTTAACCATGGCGTACGAGCATGCTTGACTCTGTGTCAGGAGCCATAGGACGCGTTGGAACCGACCATGCGGCAAAGCATGGTTGTGTGTGCAAATATGATTTTGGAGCCGTGGAACCGTGGTTAAGGGCCCTTCGGGCTCTTGGGTGATGGAAAACTCTATGGTGGAGAGGAGAGAGGCATCAAAATGGCTTAACCATGGCGTACGGGCATGCTTGCCCGGTGCCGGAGCCATAGGATGCACAGGATCCGGCCGTGCGGCGGCACCGGTCGTGTGTGCAAATATGGAAGTTCGGAGTCATAGAGCCGTGGTTAAGGGCCGTTCGGGCTCTCGGGTCATGACAAACATTGTGGTGGTGAGGCCGAGGCATCAAAATACCTTAACCTTAGCATACGGTCGTGCTTGACCTAGTGCCGAGAGCTGTAGGACACGTAGGAACCGGCTGTGCGGTAGCATAGTCGTGTGTGCAAATATGGCAGTTCTAGAGCTATGGAGCCATGGTTAAGGGCCATTCGGGTCCTCGAGCCACAATGAATGCTGTGGTGGAGAGGCCAGAGGTGTCAAAATGCCTTAACCATGGTGCATGGGCGTGCTTGACTTGGTGCGAGGAGC
>JAENPR010002130.1:0-76352 GCA_018135685.1 Themeda triandra
TTGCGTTGCGTTTCCAATGTGCTGCACCACACTCCCCATGCGCGATAATCACCCTTGAAAGAAGACAAGGCATTGTGTAAGGAACGACGCCTCCTAGAGCATTGTCAGACTTCATCAACATATGAGTTGTCACTCTGGAATTTATCATGTTATTTTTTTCATTACCATTTATTAGATTGCACTCTGTGGCCCACTATGAAAAGAACGATCAGAATGAATAGAACTTTCTCGGTTTATTTTGTGTAAATGCATATTTTTATAATCAGCCATTTCACTGATGTTCCTGATATGATTTAACAAAAGCAACTAACACCACATTCAGATCTCAGCGGGGTTCCAACTCAAAATTCAAACATAAAATGCATGTCAAACTTGAAGGTGAAATCGATTTCAAATGCTAATACAAATGTTCAAATTCCTGAATCAGTTAAGTAAAAAAGGGTTAGTACATCCTTCTGAAAAGTCAGAGATCGATTCTTTCCCAAAACGATAAATAATATGAAAACACAGAACTAGAGGGCCGAGCAGCATTATTTTCAAACCAAGTAGATCTACAAACTTTATGACACGGATTTTGCGCTTCTCTATTTATGCATTGAATAAATTAGTTTTTGTTGCAATAAAGAAATAGGTTATTGTGGGCAAAAGAATAAGTTAGTCTTTGTGACAGTCTCATACCATGCTCTGCTTCTTTGCTCCTAGCCGAGTTGAGCCTCTCCTCTGTCGGGCCCGAAGTGTAGCCTGGAAATGTTACTATAAGACCTGAATTTCTTGTATATATTAAGCAGACCAAGATGGGAGAGAGAGAGTAGGTTTCAAATGTGAGCCAAATTAAACAACTGACTACCCAAGCTGCTTTCCATATGCTCTTATATTGGAAACTTTATGCGTTGCTATTCACTCACGTATTCTCCCGTACCTTTGATTCGAGATATCTTTCTTAACCGTCGGTGCATTGGCGGGAATCCGTGAATTTGGGTTCCAGGGCACGTTTAGTTGCATGTGTTACCCACTAGTCGCATACCGCGGGAATAAAAGTCTTTCGACAGGACAAGGCATGACCGTCCGGCTCCACAGTACCTCAATGGGATGCAGATCTTTAAAATCGTAAGTAAACTTAGAGTTGTCCTCGGAAAAAGGGAAGCGTTCATGCACCGACACAATCTTTGTGGAAAAAAGAATTCGCTACTGTTCAGACTCGCCTCACGCTACAGTATTAGACATCACTGTCAGGTCTACAGTCACTGCTGGTTTTGAAAAACCGACAGTGATAACCATCAATTATCACTTTTTGGCTAAAACCGGCAGTGATAGGACACTGATAACCCAACCGACTTAATATTGGTCTTCACTGCCGGTTTATATCACTATCGGTTTTAGCCAAGAAGCTGATAGGAATATTAGGTCATCGTAGGTTTTGCTTGCCAACACTGATACTATCAGTGTCGGTTGAGTTAGAACCGACAGTGATATCTTGCCGAAAAGCTTCATAAGTTTCTCATATTAATAACCTCAATGAAGACTTATATCAAAGTTGTAGTACTCTGACGAGATCTACAACTTTGTAGTTTAAACTTTTTAATTGAAGATTGTTTGGATGTCCAAATATTTTTATTTAAAATCATCTATCTAACGAAAATTAAGTTTGATTTCTAAAATTTAAAATTTGAATTTTTTCAAGCGACCCTCGGGGATGGAGAAACGCCCAAAACAAAAGTTATAGATCTCGAAAAGTTATGCAACTTTATAGTTGACAACTTTTTCATTTGAAATCATTTACTACTTCAAAATACTGATTGAAATTAAATTTTAAAATTATTGAAGAACTCTTATTTCTCTTTTTAATCTCTGGTTATAACTTGTAACTAGTCTTTCTCCCTCATACTAACTTTAAATTTGATGATTTTTTCCTAAAAATTTCTAAAATATACTCTATCAATTTATTATTTTGTTATAGCTATTATTTTATCCATCTTTTCATGTGATTATGTTTTATATATTTGAATTTTAAATTTAAAAAATGGTAACTTTAAACGTTATTTTGGAACACTAAATGATTTCAACTGAAAAAGTCATAAACATAGAAGTTATAGAACTTATCAAGATCTATAAATTTTATTTTGATCATTTCTTCATCCAATATAGTGGTAGTAATATTGTTCACAAAATTTACATATCACTATAAGAGGATATGTAATAGTGATGAAACTTTATAGTTGACAACCTTTTGATTTGGAATCATCATGTCAAAGAAAACTACGTTTGAATTTCTAAAATTTGAGATTCAAATTTTGTAAATCACCTTAGATGGAGAAACTACCAAAATGAAAGTTGTAGATCCCAAAAAGTTGCAAAACATTGTAGTTAACAACTTTTTTGATTTGAAATCATCTTGTTAAGAAAAACTATGTTTGAATTTTTAAAATTAGAAATTTAAATTTTTTAAATGACCTTGGATGGACAAACAACAAAAACTAAAAGTTGTAGATCTTGAAAAACTTTTCATTTAAATCACACAGTCATAGAAAACTACGTTTTGAATTTCTCAAATTTGAAATTCAAATTTTGTAAATGAGGACCTCCCGGAGGGGAGAAACTACCAAATGAAAGTTGTAGATCTCGAAAAGTTATAAAACTTTGTAGTTGACAAGCTTTTTGTTTGAATTTATTTATGGTCCCAAATGCTCATTTTAAAATCAGATAAACATAAAATAGCTAGGACAAAAATCTTATTTGGACACAAAAGCTTGTAGGTGGAGTGGTTAAGGGCCGAAGACGCGAAGCAAGAATTCGGAAGTTCGCCGCCGGTGGCACGCAAAGCGAAAAATCGCGTGACATGTGACCTTGTAGCTGCCCGATATTACCTCTCCCGGTATTAAAATTGTTTTCCTATTTTTTCAGTGTATTTTTGGCTTTCCACATCACTGCCGGTTTACATGGTGTCGGTTTATAAGAACCGCGAGTGATGTCAACCCTCCGTGACTACCCGGTATGCCAATGTCGGTTCAAAACCCGATAGTGAAGGGGTTTTTGAACCGACAGTGATGTCAGATTTGGGGTAGTGCTATTGGCAGTTCATGCTTGTTAAGCCACGCACTTGATGAGATGCACCTAACTAAAAATGTGTGCGAGAGGATGTTTGGCTTCTTAAGCTGGGCTCGAAGGCGGGCACGGGTAAAAGATTCACTAGAAACTCATTTGGACATACAAGAGATGAATGTCGGGGCTGAGCTGCATCCTTTACTCAACCTGATAGGTCAAGAAGCTTCCGATGGCATCATGGACCTTGGGTAAGGAGGAAAGTGAAGCTCATAGTTTCTTTCATCAACTTAAACTGCCTACTGGCTACAGCTCTAACATCGGGAGGCTGGTCAACATGAAAGTTTTGAAATTCAACATGAGCTGCCTTAAGGCCCATGACTGCCATATTATCGTGACAAAACTTCTGCCAGTTGCAATTAGGAGGTGTTCTCCCTGAGAAGATACGGGACCCAATCATAAAGCTATGCTCATTCTTCAACGCAATTTCACACAAGGTCATAGATTCAAACAACTTGGACAAGCTGCAAAGAGACCTGGTCCACACTCTTGCTAGGCTTGAGATGCATTTTCCCACCAATATTTTTTAATATTTCGATGCATCTCCTTACTCACCTTGTTGACCAGATAAAAGCACTTGGCCCAATGTTCTTGCATCCGATGCTTCCTTTTGAGAGGTTAATGAGTGTCCTGCAGAAGTATGTCCGAAATAGATATAGACCGGAAGGGTGCATGGTACAATGGTGGTCTATAGAGGAGGCAATTGAGTTCTGCACATATTACCTTGGCCTTGTCAGATCGACGTCCCCGTATCTCGGCATGAGGGTAGGCTCGTTGGCAAGGGACGATTGCCACGAGAAAACAGGCCATGCTGATGACCTTGAGGCTTTCAGGCAAACACATTTCACTGTACTCCAACAAGCTTCTGTAGTTTCAGAGTACGTCGATGTGCACAAGGCAAAACTCCTGGCAGCAAACGGTGGCAGGTCCGAGGTCTGGCTCGCGAAGCAACATAGACTCAACTTTGGCAATTAGCTACAAGAAAAGCTTACAGGTGTCGATGCGGGATGTCGTCAGCTGGACCTACTGGCCATGGGACCATCCGCTACGGTTTTGAGATACCAAGGATATGAAATAAATGTGTACACATTTTATACAAAGAAAAACAAGATGAAAAAAGTGTCAACCAAAAGCAGCGTTCGGATAGATGCTTATGACAGCTACGGTCGTTTTGGAGTCATACTGTGGATTCATAGAAGAGATCTGAGATCTAACTTATGGACCATTGAAGATCTCTCTTTTCAAGTGCCAGTGGGTCAAAGTTCCAAGAGGGGTGTTCATAGACAAGTACGGTATGGTTGTCGTGGATCTCGCAAACATCGCCTACGAGAGAGGCAGACCTTTCATGTGGCTAAAGATGTAGTCCAAGTCTTCTACGCACCCGACCTAGCAAACGAGGCCAAACATGTGGCACTTCAAGGGAAGAGGAAGATCGATGGTGTTGAGGATAGAATAGAAGAAGATGGTAATAGTTTTCAGGACATGCCTCCGCTCGGACCGGATATTGACCTAGGTATGCTAGAAGGGCAAAGAACCAGCATACTCCATCTCAAAATAGATGACGTTATGAGATGCGTGCAGGTCAAACTTTTTTATTTTTAACTAGATTTATAGAAAATACGTGCAATATTTATGTCTCTAAATAAATTTATTTTGATAGTATATTCAACGACCTATCTAATGATACTTATTATATATTATAAATATTAATATTCTTTTATATATAATTGGTCAAAGTTAAAAAATGTTGATTTCTTGGGAAGCGAGAATGACTTTATTTTGGGACAGAGGGAGTACGTGACAACCAACATTGATAAGGCCATCATTGTCAAATGAATAATTGGATGTATTATTAATTGCTATGAACTTTGTAATGTGGTGACACTGCTCGAGATGTACTATTATTAATTTAAGCATTCCGTCTCTGTTCCATTTTGACGATATATTGGTGTACCACATTACTAATATTAAAGAATGTACATTAAAAATTAGGACCCAGCTATAATACGGCCCGTAGTAATATAACCTAGTGTACAGCGGGTCCATTTTTGGTAAAAGAAGCGAACCCGCTGATCCCCATTTCCGGCAAACAGTGTACACCTCCTTTTTGACACGCCCCACAGTGCTTTCCCCGCCGTTGTGCCACCCCGGCCCAGAAAAATTGAAAAAACTATAGACAGGCCTAGAAAACTTGCTTTTTCTTTCTAAGGGCACAGGCCCAGAAACCCAGAAAAGGTGACATGACACACAGAAGAAAAGGCAAATCTGCCCTTGCCCTTTCGGGGCAGCAAACCGGCGTCCAGGTTGCTCTGGACGGCACGGCCGGCGTCCAGGGGTGCTGCCTGGTTGGCTTTCCCCTTCCCCGGAGAGCAACTTTGGCGGCACAGCAGTACCAAAAAGCTCCAGAAAAAAAATATAGCAAAACGAAGCAAACACAAAACACAGGTACGGGAGAGCAACTTGCCTTCTCCCCAAAAGTATTTGTTATACTTATACATAGCAAGCATTTCGATTCATACAAGTATTCACAATTTGTTTGAGCAAGTTGTGGTTCTTTGTTCTGCAATCCCATCATAAAACCATAGTTTTGCATCTTCGGTTTTTCCTCCTTCCAGAAAACATAGCACTGTATACAAGCTAATAGCTATGCTGCCCCCCTAAAAGATTGCAGAAGGTGATCAATGGACTATGCAATTGCCTCCATCTAGGTTCTCTTCAAAAGATCCTGCATGATTACAAAAAACAAAGGCAACTGAGAAAAACACTATACTGCTCTAATATGCAGTTCAGTAGGTTCTTTCAGAGATTGGCAAAATGTTGACAAAAAAAGCAGTAAGGAAGTAGACCTTGCACACTTGCAGTTGGCTGGAAGGAGAAGCTGAAAATGGAAAGGCAGCAAGAAAAGTAGGAGCTTGCCCCAAATATTCTAAAAGTTGTATATTTGCTGGTGTGTTTAATTGCCTATGTCAAGTTTCTCCAGATCAGATTTGGGTGTGCATTGATGGCGATGTATTCAGAGACAAACAAAAACAGAAGGTTTCTGCATTTTTGATAACTAGTGAAAAAAAAAAAAAAAAAAAGCATTTGCATGCTTACCTGAATAGCATTCTTGCTTTCTCTCCTGCTTTCTGTTTATGTGACCTGCATGTTAAAAAAATCACAATCATTTAGCTAGATACTGGGTGCTGCATCAAAGATTACAAATAAATGATATGAAAATGTATCCCCGAATACATTATTATTGCCCAATTCAGTGCTATATTGTTGCCTAACTGGTTTAACTAACTTGCCTGCTACTATTTTGCAACCAGATCTTGAGAAAATATGGATCTAAATCAGCCCCCACCGGATTTCGATGAAGATTTCCTAGCTAACTTTGATGTTGATTTCTGCACACAAGTTCCTACAACCCTAGGATTCATCAGCCTACTGATACGCTTGTGAACCATCAGATTCTACAAAGTTTCCCTCAGGTTGCTATTGATGGGTTAGCTGATTTTCCTACAGTTTCAGAAGATGTTGTTCCTACAGTATCTGAGGTCAGACTGTCACTAGAACAGGCAAGGTTGAAGATGCTCCTGGCCCCTCTGTTCTACATGATCAGCACGCTGTTGGTGATGCAACAGTGCAAGATGTTGCTGATGAGGTTGGTGAAGAGGTCATGTCCACACCTCAAATACCGTTTGTTGGACAAGCATTTGGCACTAAAGTGGAAGCAAGGGAGTATTACAACGCATATGCTAAGAGAGTTGGCTTCTCCATCCGGACAGGCACTACTCGCAAAAATGCCCAAAGTTCGATTTAGTTCAAAGTACAGTTTCTATGCAACAAGGAAGGGCATGGGAGGGTGAGGGAAAGATGCAAAAGCAAATGAGGGTGTTACTGATGGCACTGAGATTGGTGATTCTACTGAAAGAAGACACTGAACAAGATAAGGCAGAAAAAGGATGAAGGAAGTGTTGAGAAGAAGAAGCTTGATGGAGGAAGAAAAGAAAAAGGGAGAATATGAAATACACAAATATTAGGCAAAATAACCATATTAGGCAAATAACCATATTATATTGTTCAATGTAACAGCTTGGATTATGCTATTATATTGTTTTGAATTAAGCAACCAGATCAAGATTTATGTTCCAAAAAAAAGAGGGTGAAAATATATCCATACTTGTTCGTCTGCTGCGAGACCTCGATATCAAGCAGTTGGTAATCATCGATAATATTTCTTGAACTTGGATAATGAATAAGCCAAATTCCCTTGATCACGCTCATCAAAGTTTCACAACAATCCTTCAATCTGGTGTCAGCCAAGGACCTCATGGAATCCAAAACTTCCCCTCCCTTAGGTTCAAGACCAGCAGAAAATAGTGCCCAACTGTTCTATCTAGCCTTTTGAATGATGTCTTTTGGAGCACAGGAAACATGACCTGCAGCAACCCACAAAAGGACAGAATCAGCCACCCCCTACTCCCCACCACACAGATTACAAGCCACCCCTTAGTCCCCACACAAAATATTTGAGAATAAATATTTTTCCTAATTCATAGAAGACTATTGCCTATATCAAATCATATTTATGCCTAATTCGTAGAAGATTATTATAATGTAATCTTACCAATTGCAAATGGTCAAAGGTGGTGGGTGCTTCTAGCAAAAGCACTCTTAATCTCTCTATTGTCCAGAACCCCTTCTAGTATATAGGACCGCCACCAGTTCCCCTCCTTACACGGGCCATCGACTAACTTGCAAAAAAAGCACAGGAAAAAACATTCAGATTCAGCGAAGATATAGAAGACAATAGTAATATTCAGTTTGAGTTCATGAAGAACATTCAGGAAATTTGTGACAAACAAAAAACAGATAGTCATTCAAATTGCAAAATCAACAACCAATTAAATAACGGTTGATCAGCATATAAATTTATCGATTCAGTCCTACCGAGATAATAATAGAAGCTTAAAGTAAATAGCACTGCTACTCTTTAAAAAATGACAGCAAAAACTGCTTGTTACTAAAAACTAAAAATTCCTTGAGGCATGTGATTAGCATGTTAATTTCATAATTTCATTACTCCATCACAGTACATAAATGGGGAAACAGGGTTAGGCACTGGGCAATAATGTTGTCTTACATTAGGCAGAAATAGTGTGTTGATAAAAGCAATAATAGTGTTATAAAAACTGATCTGTAGATGTGATTAGGTTCATCTCACAAATTAGTACCCAAAAGTGTATACATGATGCTAATCCTGAACATGATGCTGTACTTCCAACTAGTACACAGGAAATAATCCTCACAACATATGTTTCCTACTGTAATAAGTACAATATTAACTTTAACCCATCACATCAGTACTACTATTAGCAATTGACAGGAGGCACACTACTGTGATTGTATGTAGTATCAAATATCAGTGGCACACTACTATCAAAAGCACACTATTATCCATTATACAACTGCCAGAAGCACAATACTGTGAATCTGATACAAAAATGGCTTATAAATACAACTACTGGTAGCATGCTACAGCAGAAACAGTTGATTCACTAGGGCTACTAAAAAATAAAACCAATCAACAATCATATCTGAATCGCGATCAAATCGATTGTCATCCATGAATAATGGACACAAATAACTGGAAAATCCTGAATCCCTGAAACCCTGAATTGAAGCAACACAGAACTAGCAGGGATTGGGCGCAATTGCAGTTGAAGCGCAGAACTAGCAGGGATTCGGCGCAATTGCAGTTGATCATGCTTTGCACAACATCTACTTTGCACATGCAGTGTATTTTGGCTGATCATGCCGATTGGGCAGCTACACACATCTACTTTGCACATGCAGTTAGTTAGCATGTGCAACATGCAAGAAAAGGGGAGTAGTTGCTTACGACCATACATATGACAATCATGATTTCACAGAAAGGAAAAATATCGGGAACACAAAATCAACAAATATGTTGCAAGACAGGGAGTAGTTGCTTTGGTCAACTTTGCCTAATTCCCATTACCTGTGAACTTCAACAGTATGCCAAAGACAGAGGACCCAGGACAGCATAAAAACCAAAATCATCTACTCAGGGTACTACAAGTCAAGCATATCTAGCAATACTGAAAATTGATATGTTAGGTAATTGACAATCTAATACTGCAGATAAATTGATTGTACTAGTATACTATGGTATATCAAATTAGGTCAGGCAGCAAACACTATAGTTATTCATGATTTGAAAAATCCCATCTCATATGTTCATTCACGGGGGCAGAAAAGGATTGAGATACACACATAGCAGATCCATCCCACACCAAATGCATTACAGATTCGAGGTTAATCCAAAACAAAAATTCCCCAACCCCCACAAATCAACAAAACCTAAAATATCGTCCGTCCAGCAAATCTACATGGGTTGAAAGGGGAATCCAGAAAAAACACCTACGAACTTGGGATTTCTACAAAAAATACGAGCAGGGGCAGCCGTCAATCTAGCCCGTGGAAGGGTCGCAGGGCACCACCTTGTGTTCGTCCGCCCGTGTGCCCCCTAGCCGCTCCCTCAAACCCGGATATGACCTTGCGTCGGCGCCGCGCAGGGCGAATCCTCCATCGATCCCTTGTGTCTACACAAAACTAACCGAATCAAAGCATGAAGATGGGGCGCACGTGGAAAGCAGAAGAGATCCGGGGGGCGGAGGGGGAAGAGGAGCATACGAGATCCCGCCAGGGACGGCGGAGGACAGCCGAGCCGGAGCGGACCGCCGGGGGCGCGGTGGAGGCGATGGGAGCGCGATGAGTCGGTGCGGGAGCGAGATGGGGCTGCGAGGAGATGGAGGGCGCAGTTCCCAAAGTTTTCGAATAGACAAGACGCTTGGGCTCAGCGTGTGGGGAGGCCGTGTTGCTCGCGTCGGTGTGGGGAGGGCCGAGGAGGGCGCCGAGCGGGTGCACGGGAATGCCCACCGTGCACCGGACAACGACACGGCCGGCCGGACTGAAGTCATTACCTAAAAGTTATAGAAGAGAAAATAGAGAAGATACATTAAGTTAACTTTGTAATGTTCTGACACTTATTATTAATTTGTTAACTACGCATGCCCTATTTCCTCCCTTCAACTCCCTAGTGGCATCCCGGCGGGATGTCTCACCTTCCCTCGAGTCCGATCTCGGGAAGGCACTATGGCAAGTACCTCCTCCCAGGATCGTTCAGTCAGCGACTCGTCCTCTCTTTGGTACCTTAAGGCGGACCTTCATGAAGACCATATATTTTTTTTTTTTTAATAAGAGCAAAGCATCTGCTTTTGACGGTTGAAATCCAAGATTCTGCAATTTCATGCTTAGTCGGGGAATCATTTTTTAAAAAAAAAATCAGCGGGAGGCCCCTACCTATATTTTTGGTATTATATATAAAGGGGGTTACAAGCATAAAGTACAAATACAAGGTCATCAAGACCCAAAGCAAAAAGGAAAAATACATCACGTGTTGTAATTCTCACACCACAATTGTAGTCTCTCTCTAACTCTTCTCTTGGCCTTGATACAAACCAAGCCAAGCTCTTCTTTGAATTCCTTTCCATCGACAGGCACTGTCTTTTACCATCAAAGATAATTCCATTCCTTGTGCTCCAATTATCCAGCATGCAGTTATGGTGATTTCTCTAAAAATTCTATCACCAAAGGTGTTTCTTGCTAGGCAGATCATGTCCAGAGGATCCAAATTAGCATCCCAAATTATGCCTAAGCTGTTCCAGCAACTTGTACTAAAAGGGCAGGTGAAGAATAAATGGAAGCAAGTTTCTTCTACATTGAGGTTGCAGAGCACATAGTTATAGTTAGGGAATCACCATGGCAGACCCAAATCCCTCGTCCACAGCACACCCCGATGCTGGATCCAATACGAACATCGCTCCATGTGGCCCTGTTCGGACGTTGCCCTGCTCGGATTCAAATTTCAAAGGAGTTCGCCGCCCCTGCAATCCAAACGTAGAGTCGTAGGCATTCAAGAAAAAAGATGAAAAATCAAAGATAGAAAGACCAAAATCTATGATTCAATAGAAGTGTACTCCCTCCATCTCAGAAAAAAAGCAATCTATAAGTTCAAATTTTGTCCCAAAAACAACGTACATTTAGGTATCAGAGCTAGGTAACCTAGGGTGGAACTTGCACCAACAACCACTACCATGCTGCCACCTCACTTATACATAGGGGCATTTTGGTAATTTAACCAGCTACATTGGTACATGTGTCTAGCCCTACAATTGCGTTTATTTCTTGGAACGAAGAGAGTAAGCATGTAAACAATCCACCTGCAGCCTGCAAGTGCTCCTAGCCATGGCAGTTTCCACACCGATTCAAGCGGCTGCCTGCCTGCCTCTGCTCGAAGCGGTCGCAGCCGGCCGCTCCGCTTGAAGCCCACAAGGAACCTAACTAATTAAGCTAGGCTCGGTGCCTCTTGCTCGAAGCGGTCATAACCAAAGACTTGGGGAAGATCGGAGGAGCCGCACCGCGCCACCATCTCCAATCCACAGACGACAACGGGCACAACGAGGCACCCGACGCCATCACCGCCACCTCCGCTCGAAGCTGCCCCTCGGAGCCGCTTGGGGAAGACCGAAGAGCTGCCCCGCGCCACGTCTTCAATCCACGGCCGACGCCCGGCGTCGGGCACAGGGCACATCGCCGCCGCCATTTTTCTGGAGGTGGAGAGCGAAAGCACAACAGTGGAGTCTCGGGGTTGCTCAAAAAAAAAAAAGCAGTGGAGTCTGCGGGGCTACGTGGTTTGGGCATTTGACCTGGAGGTATATTGGGCCGGCTGCGTCCTTGACTCCTTGGCCCAGCAATGCTTTAGCTGCCCGCCTGCCGCTAAACGAAGACCAAATTCGCGGCAATCTCCGGCTAAACAGCGCTATGAGCGCCTCAGATTTCTTAGCGCGAAAAACTCAACCTAAAACCTTGGTAGACGCTGAGATGAACAAGTGGAAGAACTGAGGTAATAAGATGGGCCTTTCGGGCCAACTTCTACTATTGCAGGAGCGTCCGATGGATTGGATCGATTTTAATTGTTTAACTTCCACTAAAAAATGTTCAATTTTAAATGTTTAATTTCCACTAAAAAATGTTTATCTTTATTATCTTTTTTTTGTGAATTACACAAGTACAAACGCGGACACTCAACACACACGCACACTACACGTACACAAACTCTACACATATGAGCACCACCGAAGGACTATGCCGGCACATTTCAAGATTGACAAAGTCACACCACAGGCGTCTTGCCGTCGGCAGGAACGTCGTCTACCACTGAAAGCACAATGACATTAAATTCTAGAATAAATCTAGAAAAATACGAGCACCTGTGCCAAGTCGATGACTTAAACTCGGGTGGACAGGTTCCACCATAAGGAACCTAGCTAATTGAGCTAGGCTCAATTAAGCTATCTATCTATCGACTGTTCTATATATATGCACCTAAAATATTGTAATGTTATCATCTACCTAGTGATACCAATTATTGATCTCTGCTTCTGTGTCTGTGTATGATACAAACCTTCCTCTACTCGGAGCTCATGCATCCACATCCTACACGGTTTCGATACGAAGACAGGATCCGCATGTCCGTGTCCGATATATTTTTATTATTTTCTACAAATATATCATCATAGGTGTCAACAAAAAATACATGGTCCTGGTGCAACGCACGGGCATTTATCTAGTTAAATAAAATGAAACAAATACTAGTAGAGTAGTAAATTGAAATCGTAAGACTCCAGTATGAAATAACAAGAACGGAAATAAAATCGCATCGTATTGTGCCAGGGGACGTGCAGATCGACATCCACCTCGTGATCTATACAGAGAGAAGCCACGCGAGCCGACGATAGCAGGGCCGATCACGGAGACGGCGGTAGGGGCAGGGCCGTGCCGACGAAATCTGAGGCCCTGTTCTAAACTTTAAAACAAGCCCCTATTTAGTAAGAGAATATAAGATGTTTTGGTTTTTCAAGAGTATATGTATTGTTTTGATCATGTAGCTGGTATAGTGTATATCTAAGTGTTTGTCAAAACTATGTATGTATCTAAAAAGGATAAAACGTTTTCTATTTGGAACGAAGAGAATAAAGACAGCTACCCACAAGAGATAATTCCAACAGTAATATACTATCCTCGCAAAAAAAATATAATATGCTATGAGTAAGACATAGAAGTTAGCGGGGATGGCATGGTACTGGGTTTGAGCAGGCATGCATGAAGTGGGATGGACGGCGCACCGACGACGACACGGACTCGAGACATATTCATGCGCTCCTCATGGACTCAATTAACAGTCATACCAAGTCTATTGAGTATTAGTGCTAATCACCAGATAACTATTATTTTTGCGGCCCCAAAAAATCTGAGGCCCTGTTCGAACGCACGGGTCGCACACCCTTGTGCACGGCCCTAGGGGAACATGAGATCGCTGAAAAGAATGCACCGCCGATCGCCGGCGCTCCAGGTCCAACCAGCCGTAGGAAGAGGAAGAGGAAGAGGCCGGCCACTGATGGAGCGTCAGCCACCCTCGTCGGCGCCATCCAAGCGACATCGACGGCACCATCCTGGCGCGCCTGCCCGCCAGCACCACGATCGCGTGCATGGCGCTAAGCGCCATCCGAGCCTGATAGTCCGGAGTTCAGGAGCCTGCACTGCTGCCTCGGCGCAACACTGCCCCGCCCCCATACGGAGGAGACCAGAGCGAGTGCATCCCTCCAGCGGGTGCTACATGGCTTCCACCTCGCCGGTGCCGGCCAGCTCCGTGGTAGCAACGTCGACGCCATTCATCAGTAAAAACTGAGCTATGGTACATGAAAACAGAGTTTCTCGCACTAGGCTTAGTTTCGTGCACTAGACCGTCCGCACTGGGACTGTGAATGTTTCCTGTAAACGCACATAGCGCTTCAAAAGCCTGCAGCGGGGTCCTGGACAGCCTACGGTAAAATGGCGGACGCCGGTCAAACCGCCAAACCTGGGGGAGGTAGCGAGCCTCCACCAAATCCAACGTGGCGTGGGGCCCGCTGCCCTCGCTCGCCTGCCCGCCGCTCGCGTAGGGGAGAGGGAGAGCACGGAGGCGGAGGAAGGGAAGGGGAGCCGCCTCGCCGTCGGAGGGAATGTGGAGGGCGAGAGAGAGAATGGGGACAGAGCAGTACTCGCCACCACCACCCGCCCTCTCCCTCGCGGCAGCGCATCTGCAGGAACTACGAGCGCATCGGTGAGGTCCCTCCACCGCGCACACGCACCGCGCCGCCGGGAGCGAGGCCGGCGAGCCGGCCTGCTTGCCGCGGCGGCTCCGAGCAGCGGCAAGCGGCGGCGCCGAAGAGAGACCGCGGAGAAGGGCCGCCGCTCGCGGAGGTCCCTGCGCGTTACCCGGGGACGCCTCGCCCTCGCACCCGTCCTCGCCTCGCCCTCCCGGCAAGGCCGGAGCCTCTGCCGGACGAAGAAGACGGAGGAGGCCGCCATGGCTGCGCCCGCTGGTGGAGCAGGGGGTCTCGGGCGCGGTGGACCGGGGCCGTGGCCGCCGGTGGGAGCTGTTAACAGCTTGGATTTTGGTCAACATTGAGAAGATGACAAGGTGGACCCGGCACCACGGCGGGGAAGAGTATTCGGCAAACGACTCAGCAGTCGGCTAATTCTCGTTGCTTCGGCAAATACCCATGCGGTCGGCTATCTCGGAAGGCGATTCCATTCGGGAAAAAGAAGATGGCATGAAAAGACGACTCAGGTGAGAAAAGACGTGATAATAGAGGACTCCGAAGAGAATTAGAGCTAAGAGTCATAGTTTCCAAATTTTGTTTAGTATTTCGTAGTCTTTTAGGACTCGTGTTCAGCCCAGGGTATAAATATAAACCCCCGGCCATTGTAAAGACATACACAATCAAATCAATACAACCGGCCCGTGCCAAGTTTCGAGTCCTTTTCGTCGTGTCGTCGAGTTCTTCGAGATGAGCCATCGATCCGTCGACCTCCGTAAGTATCGACAACCTTGCCATCATGTCTAGTATCATGCGGTGGATTTAGATCATGGTGCAAGTAGTCTTGTTTGTCTCGATTGGATGGTCGTGCGCGTCCTCGTTTGACGATCAAGAAGTCTTTGCTTATGCTTTGTTTATCTCGACTAGATGGCCGTGCGCGGCGTCCACTTGATAGCTTAGCGAAGCAAGATAGTTATCGGCTCTATTAGATTCGGCAAGGTCTAGTAGATTCATCAAGTTATCACATTACTTGTCTTTAATGTTTTATATATTTGTAACACTCTTTTGCCCAATCTAGATTGATACGCCGGCTTTTGATAGACATATATCTGCTCTTATGCTCGTATAGCCAATCGGATCAATCTAGGTTGCTACATGTTGTGGGTTCATGCATGTTAAAGTGTATTTAACCCTAAGAGAACTAGGTATCGTGCGGCAGATGCAGGTTTTGTTAGGTTTAGATCACGTTAGCTTGTTTGTTCCTCCTTCATGGACCCCAATTCGGCAATCTTGCCGAATATGGCTGTGCTTACACCAGTAATGAGTATTTATAGATCTGTTTGGGTATATGCATGCTTTTAGCTTCTTATTATTAGATTGTATCATGCGGTGGATTAATCTGGTCGTAAGAAGTGGTGTAGATTTATAGCGAGCGGTATCATGCGGTGGATTAACTTGTTTGGGTTTATGCTTGACGGGTTTATGAAGGCTAGACGTGCGGCAGACTAGCTGAATTAGCCTATGCATGCGTTATTTAAATAGATTTATATTCACGAATTATATGTTTAGTATTTATCATGCCTTGATGATGTCATTGGTCTAGAATTTATGTTTCTACATGACACATGATGATCAATTTAGGCTTGTTCAAACATATCTTCGGCAATCAGTGTTTTATGCGTATTATTTCATATTAGCCGAATGACTTACAAGTGTGATTGGCAGACAGCTTCTATAGCTGATGTCGTCGTAAGTGGCTTCGGGGCCGTAAATATGGGCTGTCTGGTCTCACCCGGCATGTTCCGGTTTTGGATCTCACGGTTTATCCCTTGTCGGCTTTCGGGTCAAACCGGCAGTACGTCTTCGGATTCCAAACCGTCCGGGCACCCGATTGAAGCCACGCTTTCCGGCTTGCTGTGTGTGAGGCACAAGCGCGCCACATTTTGTGCCAACACACTTTTTGGCACGCCTGGTGGGACCCACTCCATTAGTTTGAGATGGCTGACATCAGCAATAATCACGTTCTGGATGTGACTATGGAAGAGTTGCCAGAAAACTTCAGGGATTTGGTGCAGCAGGCATGTGAGCAATTCCAACAGAAGTGTTTGATGTCCTTTTCTAAGAACAAGAGCAACAAGGTCATCCGAGGGCGAGTCACTACCAAGGGTTCTTCTTCCACATCAAAGCGATTACACCGAAGAAGAGGTTGCTCACAAGATGACTGACCGATCTACAAGGCTATGGGAGAAACCATGACAAATCATCATACAGCTTTTCTTAATACCTTTCGGGCAATTATGGTGAGCACTTTCGGTCCAACGGCCGATAAATACTTTGAAGAAAATGTTGGCCCAATCGGTGGATCAACGCTTTTCAATGTACCTAAGCATCAAGAGAAGCTGCTGGAGGAGAGACGGCGTGCCTCAAACCAAGGTGGATCGGTTCCTAATGAGAAACAACCGCATCCTACCTATGGCCAAGTTACATTTAATACAACGGGAGAAGTGCCACCATCGGCCCTTAGGGGTGTCTCCGGCGGCAAACGGGTTGCAAAAGAGCATGTATGGAGATGGGTATCGGGAGTTTGCGATTACGGTGCTCTCAATGCTATGCCGAATCGAGGGTATAAGAGTGCTTCGGGATTGCCTTACGGAGGACAGATCTAGGGAGCTCAAGATTCAAACATTGATGTGTTGGTGCATAAGATGGCCGATATGATGCAGAATCAGTTCGGCTTGAAGCCCAAGAAACAATCCTATTCATACCAATCTCCTTATCCAGAGTGGTACAATAGAGTGGCACTTCCTCCTAGGGTAAAGCCTCCAACAGATTTGACCAAGTTCTCCGGTCAAGATGATACCAAAGACGTAGAGCACATCGGTCGATACTTGATGCGGCTTAGGGGAAGCTTTGCGAGATGAAGCTTGGAGGATTCGGTATTTTCCTCTGTCTCTTACAGGACCAGCCTTCACTTGGTTCACATATTTACCAGCTCATTCCATTGGTACATGGGCGGATCTAGAGCGAGAAGTTTCATTCATATTTCTACGGGTACCAATGGGAAGAAGATGGTTGATCGATGACTCGAGGATGAGAGCAAATGAGACACCACTTTGGAATATCTTTGCAGATTCGGGGAGACCAAAAACTTGTGCTATTCCCTGAATATACTAGATGATCAGTTACGGGGAATGGTTATAGCGGGCATGTTGCCGAATATCGAGAGAGAAATTATTCGGTATGGAGTTTGAAGACCTTGGCCAACTTTCTAGCGATTGGCAGCTATGAGTAATCAAGCTCGGGGGTTTAGGAGAGATGGTCGCTTTCAGAAGAACAATGCCACAAATGAGATGTATCAAGGCTTTCTGGAAGAAGCAACTGAATATGTTGATGAAGATGAGATAGCTGCAGCCGAGCTGAATTGGGCAAAAGAGCCTACTCAAATTAATCAATGCTGGTTGAGGCAGCAAAAGGGAGCTTATGATTTTGATGTTACTAAAGCAGACAAGGTCTTTGCATTGTTGGTGAAGAAAGGTCGCATCAAGTTGCCAGAAGGACATCCCATGCTGCGTCCTGAAGGAGTAAAAGACAAAAAGTATTGTGGTTACCATAACACTAATTCTCACTCCATCAATGATTGCCGAGTGTTCAGAGTACGGATCCAAAAAGCTATTCAAGAGGGACACCTAAGATTCGATGGCAAGATGAAGGTTGATGATCAACCTTTTCCACAAAACTTGGTTTCTTTCTCTGTAAGCATGGTCTCTGCAAATGATCCCAAGGGAAAAGGCAAGATGAAAGTGCTGACTTCTGACAGGGCAAAGAAAAGTGGTGCTGTTGATCTTGATCGGCAAGTCTCCAGTGAAGAGCTGCAGCAGCGAGTTCGGTTCCAGAATAGCCGAACCGAAAAGGAAGAAACTTCCAAACCCAGGGTTACATCGCGCATCTTGCTAAATAAATGGCAGAGAGAGCAAGAGAGAGAATATTATGAAGAGCAACAATTTATGGAAGAGGAGTGATGGTTTATGAAAGAACGCCGGAGGTATGAAGAAGAGGTATACCGAAGGGAACAAGAAGAATATATAAAAGAATAGGAGCAGTCTCATTGGGGTTGTTCGTTCTTTAAGCATTGTTGGAATGAAGGTTTGAAGCTGCACTGCTAGGAACAATTGTCTGAGTGCGGTGCCCAATACTCGAGTATAGGCAACCTCGAGCCAACCGTCCCGTTCATGAAAGGCTTGGAACACATTTTTTCGAGGACGATCGGCGCTTAAAATAAATAATTTTGAGAATCGGCAAAGGAAGAGATTTGCGAGATCAAGGTTGGACTCATAATAGGATGCATGATGAAGAAGAAGACTCCTTTGGATATGTATGGCAAAAAGGACAGTGGTGTCTTCCAGGTCTGAGGAAAAGCCGGAAGAGGAGAGTTCAACGCTTGAGGAACCAGAACAAGCAAACAAACAAGCATTGCCCTTAAAAGAAGCAAATATGGCGTCCTAAGAAGAAGCCCGATGAACATGGTCCTTGGTGATGCTTGCATGGCTTTCTTCCTCCTTCGAGTTTATAGCTCCCGAAAAGCCAAGAGGTCCAAGAAGAGGTGTACTCGATTTTGATGAGAGTGAGTATCAAGATTTGATGGCTCAACTTGTGTTGACACAGCGAGCAATTTTTGACAAACCGGCCAAGCATCGTCACTTGAAGCCACTCTATTTGAAAGGCTGCATCTTCAATTACCATTGACTTGGACCTGGCCCACCTTTTCAAGATCTTCTACAAGGGATTCAACCACGTGATCTGGTTTCCCTACGAGAGAGAATGAAAATTTAACTCTCCCCTGCAGATTTAGCTATGAGTTGGGCTGCATAGATGACGATTCCAGGGACATTTTAATTCTTTCATCGGCCCTGTGCTCTACCAAGCGAGAATTTCATCATGGCCGGTGATAAGCTCAACTTATGAATTTTACAATCCAAATATGGTTGCCAGGCGGCTTGGACTTGGTCAATTGCCCCCAAGGCCATATTTTTCAAGCATCATCAGACCCGAGGAGTCATTGCTGAACATTCGAGGCCAACAAAGTCTTCAAACTTGGATGTAAGCTTCCAGTATATGACCCCAATCCCTCGGTGATAATTGAAGCTGCTCATCCCTCATTCACTCTCGGTGGCAAGAATGGCATTCTCACATTTTGAGCACAAGTCCATCCTTTATGCCAAGTCTTAATGCCCTCATTCTCTTCGATGATGAGGTACACGCTTATAGCTACCTTTACCTCATGTTTCGCCTTTCTGTTTCTAAACATCTTTTGAACGAGGACAATGCTCCTCCAAGTCCTCCCGAGGTTCAATACTCGGCAACCTTTGGCCCTATTGCTGCCTTGGGGCATGATGCTCCAAGTTTAACGGTGTTCAACAAAGCACCTGCGATGACACGGTGCTTTACGAAGGACCTTAAAAGAAAAACCCCTTCTTCCCCTATCAAGGACACTGCAATTCCCAAGAAATCAAGATCAAAGAAAGCTAAGCCACTCCATCAGGTATGAATGCTTTTGACCCCTTATTTTCCTTTGCAAATGTGTTTGCACTTATCACTTTCTTTCAACATGTACAGGCCAACCCTCAAAGTCCTGACAGGGTAGTGATCTTGGAAAACTCTCCTAGAGCCTCTACTGGTCAAGCAAACGCTAATGAGCCTACCAGCGGTATGCATCAGGCAGATGACCAAGCAGGTGAAGAAGGAGAAGCAGCAGAAGAAATTCCTTCTCATCAGGCTGACGAACAAATAGAAACGGCAACAGACATCCCTCTTCATCAGTCAGGAGAAGCAACAGAAAAAATTCTTCTTCAAGACATACCGGATTTAACTCCTTCGGCAATTCAAGATATATCAACAAGCCATGACACTCGCTATCCACGAAACGGCAAGAATCGTGTCGGTGATTCAAAGTCTTGATGCTACTCGGAGGCTATTGATCAGGCTTTTGCCGAAGAGGTATTATCTTTAATCTTTCTCAGTCATTCCCTATTTGAATTAAGTCATTCGGCTAAAATAAATTTTCCTTCTATCATCAGGGTCCTGCTCTCCAACAGGCTAGCTTTTCTCTCATTGCCGAAGAGTTTGCCGATGATGATGAAGTTTCCTCCAATCGGCAATTATCATCAGAGAGTCAGGTTAAACTGAAGGCCATAATTTCATTCTTGGAGAAAGATATTGTTGACCTGACTCGGGAGTCTGACAAAATAAGGGAAATGGCAGAGCCACTTGGCCAAGAGCTCCCTTCTGATCTCAAGGACGCCATAAACGCTTTGTCTCATCTTGATGACCATTTTGCCATTGTCAAGAGAGCACATAAGAATACATCTGACAAGGCTATCTTGGAGTCCGACAAGGCAGCCAGAGAACAGCAGGTTAAGGAGGTCTACTCTGAATTTAAGTCAGCCAAAAAGTCTTGGGATACCTTGGAGCCGGAGTTGCAGAGCATGAGAGATGAAAGGATCAGACTGGCGGCTCAGTTGGCTCAATTGGATGCCAACATTCAATCTCATGAAGCCAAACTTGCCTCTCTGCCACCTCTTGACTCGGCCAAGACCAAAATAAGCTCTCTTGTCAGAGAGACCAAACAAATCAAGAACAGGCTGCTGCAGATCCAAAATTCTGAAGTTGAAGACAAGAGAGCCCTTGACGAGGTCAATAGAATCAAGACTGACGCCCTGAATGTCTTTAACTCTTATTTGAGTGTATAAACCTACGGCTTGTATGATGACATATGTAAATATTATGCTCGAATGTACCATCGCTTCAACATTTTATCCCTTTTGATTCAATATTTTGTTTTTCTCTTTCTTCTCTCTTTGTTATCATTCGGCTCTTCCAATCCTGGCGTACTCGTGCGTTTTAACCGAATGTAACTGCTGCTGCCTCAAGTGCTCACTTTAGCCGAATAGCTCTCATCAGCTATTTAGCCGACCAAGCGTATGGTAACTGAACCGCCAGTGGTGATGGGCTCGGCCCAACTCAACATCGGCCCATAGGTGTGGAAACCCTATCTTGTCACTTGGCTTTCCCGCAGTCTCGCCACGGCTCCCACGTTCATAAATAGGACCAGTCGGCTCCCACCATCATCACATCAAACACAAGCAGTTGCTATCATCCCTAATCTCTTCCACTTCCTCTCCGCCTTCAAGCCCCAAAAACCCCCACCACCACCAATGGCGAGCGGCGGTGATCGCAACAAGCGTCCTGCTCAAGACGAGGCAGAGGGAAGCAGCAACCGGCGCCGGCGGTGAGATCTTTAATTCCTTGAGTTGTGCTGCTTGATATTTTTACCCGATCTGAATCTCTGCCCCCTTACGGTTATTCATCTTCTCGATCTGTTTCAGGGCCGTCGGGAACACCGGCGACTACGTCGCCAACTTCCAGAGGCGGGTCGCCCGGGCCGGCACTCACACTCCTCCTTCCACTACCGTTCCTGCTCCTGCGTCGGATGCGGCGGAGGGAAGCAACCGTGGTGGCCGCCGTCTGCAGTAAGAGATAACTTCCCCATCTCGTTTGCAGTTTCTTTTTCTTATTTAGCCGATCTTGATTGCACTTTGTTTGTAGGACGGCGAGGATCAGCACCGGCCAATGGCGTTTCTGCGCGTGGCCGCGGCGTTCGCTTTTGCCCCCGCCGCCGGCTCCGGCTCCAGCCCGGCTCTGCTCCGCTCCGCCCGGCTTCCGCCTCGGCCTCATCGGGGTCCGCCTCTTCGTACCGTCCTATGTGGGACAGGAACGACGATGAGATCCCGGCGTACAGCCGCTACGACGCTGCCGCGTACCGCCGCGAAAGGGACGAGGCGATGGAGCTTCTTGGTGAAGAAACCAAGAAGTTTGGGATCGCCCAGTTGGAGTGGGAGAACACTTGCTGGCAGATGACGGAGACCATCACCAGTACTTGTTCTTCTGCCATTGCTTGATTTCCGTTTTTCTTGATCTGCTTACTCACTGTCCCGTCTTGTTTTTCCTTTGTAGACCTCAACGCGGAGCTGGACCGCCTGAGGTTGGCGGCGACAGCGGCGGCCAACCACGTGAACGCCCAGGGGGTGACCCTGGCAGATCGTCTCGAGGCGGTGCCTGGTCAGATCGACCAGGCTGCTCTTCATGGCGTGCGCCTCGGCACGCGCAGTGCGCGGGGATGTCGTCTGGGACCGGGGACGACTACGCTCCGATGCCAACCGGCTTTCGGGGCGGGCTTCCCCATGAGGTCGACGGCATCGAGGGCCTCCTGACGGGGTACGACGCCCACGCCGACGCCATGGCCAACGCCACCAACCCGGAGTCCGTCCTCAACAAGCTCTTCACCGAAGAAGAGGAGTAGCTTGTATTTAGGATTGGCGCGGGTTGTAAATAAAAATTTTAATGAAGAATGTTGGTCTTCTCCCGTTCTTGCTTATACGTGATGATATTTATTTGTTGCACTTGCTTGAATTATCATCCCTTTATTTAGAATTCGACCGCAACATTCTTGCCGAACGAAATTTTCCCGAACGCACAACGTTGTCTTAGCCGATTAGATCTTGGCTTGCTCCATGACTTGACGTTTTGTAGCGTAGCTCTTCAATTCTCTTTATCTTCTCCCGATAAACCTATCAGCTGAGAGATAAGATCAAACTGTTCACTTATACTTTTAAAAATCGACTAAAGGCGATACAACTGTATCGGCTATTTTTTGTTCTGAAGACGATACACATGATATCGGCTATTTTTGCATTAGAGGCGATACAATAATATCGGCTATTTCTCTCCAACTTCCTTCCTCTGCTCTGAAGGCGATTTTATTCAATCGGCTATACCACGTTTACGTCATAGTCACAATTAAGATCCAACTTCGACACTTGGATAAAACTTCTTAAGATACCTGCCATTGATGGCTCTAGTAAGTTCTTCTCCAAATAATGTTTTCAATATATACGCATTACCAGTGCACAATGACAACCCAAAAGGTCCTTCCCAATTTGGTGACCATTTGCCAAATGTCTTATCCTTTGTGCCAATTGGCAATATCGTTTTCCAAACCAATTCTCCTTCTGCAAATTGCTTAATTTTAACTTTCTTGTTGTAGTACTTGGCAACACGCATTTTATTCTTCTCGATGTTCTCCAAAGCTTTAAGATGAATCAAATGCAAATCTTCTAATTCATCCATCATCAAATCTTTATAATCTTTTTCTGTCAGGTCCTTTTGTAACTCAACTCTCCTTGATCCTGATTGCAACTCCCAAGGCATTATAGCATTATGTCCATAAACCAACTCATATGGAGATGCTTGTGTGGATCCATGGCAAGCCATTCGGTAAGCCCACAATGCTTCATTAAGGACCAAGTGCCACCTCCTTGGCTTCTCATCGATCTTCTTCTGGATAATCTTAATCATGATCTTATTTGACGCCTCTGCTTGGCCATTGGCTTGTGCATAATAAGGAGAAGAATTATATAATCTTATCCCCATGCTTTCGGCAAAGTCACAAAACTCTGAAGAAGTGAATTGAGTCCCTTGATCAGTTGTAATGGTGTGGGATCCCAAACCTATGAATTATATGCTCCTTGACAAAAGCGATCATATTTTACGATGTGACCTTTTTCAAAGGGATAGCTTCAACCCACTTGGTGAAATAATCTGTTGCCGGCAACACAAATTTGTGTCCTTTGCTAGATGGAGGATTGATCGTCCAATTAAATCTATACCCCATCCTCACGAACGGCCATGGTTTGATTATTGGATTGAACAGATGCAGTGCTCTTTGAACATTACCAAATATCGACAATCTCGACACCCTTTGTAATATTCAAAGCAATCCTCCAACATAGTCGGCCGAAGTACCTGTCCTTCGATTATCCATTTCATTCGGTAAGCCGACTGCGATGTGCACCACAAGCTCCTTCATGAACTTCAAACATAATCTTCTTAGCTTGTTCTTGACTCAAGCACTTGAGCAACACTCCATCTATAGACTTGTGGTACAACTGATCATCAAGAAGTACAATTTAAGGGCCTTATACACGAGCCTTCGGAAACCTTTTGAGATGGGTCTTTCGGATAGTTGATAATGTCACTTCTCCAGTCATTACTTATCGATCAGAATTGAAAGCATCTTCTTCTTTGCATAGATTTCATGATTTTCCCGATATCCGAAAGCGGCTTGAGCCAATCTATTCGCTCCTCCATTGTGCTCTCGGGTATATGATGCAAAGTTACCCTTTGAAAAGCTCTTCAAAAGTTCCCGACATTGCTCATGATATTCTTGCAATATATCGTTTTTGCATTCGTATTGCCCTGTCAATTGGTTGATCACCAATTCGAGAGTCACCAAATACTTCAACTTGACCTTCACTTCTATTAAAGCCGAAGCCCTCTAAGCAAAGCCTCATACTGCTTGATTGTTAGTGACAAGGATATTCAATCGAAAAAGCAAACTCAAATGTCTTTCCACGTGGGGATACCAAAAGAATACCAACACCACCACCTTTGTCACATGATGATCCATCAAAAAATAATGCCCATGGGGCAATGTTAATCATATCAACGAGATAAATCACGATGTTGAGTAATAAAATCGGCAATTGCTTTGTCCTTTCACCGCTTTTGCCGATTCATACTTTAAATTAAACTCGACGGCTAGTACCCATTTGCCGATTCTTCCATTTAAAATCGGCATTGACAACATGTGTTTAATTACATCAAAACTAGATATCACCACACATTCAGCATTTAACAAATAGTGCCAAAATTTGGTGCATGAGTAATAAACACACAAACAGAGCTTTTCTATAGCCGAATACCTTGTTTCAGGATCTAGCAGTTTTCGGCTAAGGTAAGCTATTACCCTCTCTTTTCCATCAAACTCTTGCATAAGGGCCGATCCTATTGTTAGGCTATCGGCCGCCATATACTGCCTTGAAAGGCTTTTCAAGTTGTGGAGGTACCAATACTGGTGGTGCCTTCATATATTGCTTGATCTCATCAAAAGCCTTTTGCTGTATGTCACCCCAGACAAATTTTTGATCCTTCTTGAGCTTCAACAATGGAGAGAAAGGCAATACTCTTTCTGATAAATTGGATATGAATCTCCTCACGAAATTGATCTTTCCTAGTAATGATTGCAACTCTGTAAGGTTAGTTGGGGGCACAATTTTGTCTATTGCTTCCATGCTCTTTTTTCCAACTTCTATCCCTCCTTTGTGGATCAAGAACCCCAATAACTCACCAGCCGAGACTCCAAAAGCACACTTATTTGGATTCATCTTTAAACCATGTTTCCTCGTGCACACTAGAATCTTTTTTAAATCGGCTAAATGTCTTTCATGGTCTCTGGATTTGACTACCACATCATCAATATAAATCTCTACAATTTTGCCGATCAACTCGTGAAAGATATAGTTCATGGCTCTCTGATAAGTTGCACCAGCATTCTTCAATCCAAATGTCATCATTATCCATTCAAATAACCCAATGTGGCCAGGACATCTGAATGCAGTCTTTGCAATATCTTCAACTGCCATGAAAATCTAATTGTAGCCAGCATTGCCATCCATAAAACTGATGACTTCATACCCTGCTGCTGCATCCACTAATAAATCGGCCACTGGCATTGGGTAACCATCCATGGGAGTAGCTTTGTTAAGATCTCGAAATCTATGCATACTCTCATCTTCCCATTCTTTTGTAGACAGTACTATGTTTGAAATCCACTCGCATACCGCATGGCCGAATAAAGTTTGCTTCAATCGGTCTTTCAATTTCTTTCTTTACGTCGGCCAATACCTCCTCCTTATAAATCTTACGTGGAGGTTGTTTGAAAGGACGAAATCCAGGTTTTATAGGCAACTTATGCTCAACAATTGATCGATCCAATCCAGGCATCTCTGTGTAATCCCAAGCAAAACAATCTTTAAACTCCTTCAGCAACTCTATTAATTTCAATTTATATTCTGGGTCTAAATTTGCACTGATATACATCGGCCTTGACTTTGTGCTATCACCAACATTGATTTCTTCTAACTTGTCGGCCGACATGAAACCACGACCCAGTTTGCCTTTGTTGCCATCGATTGGATTGCCCATTAAAAGTTACTGTCAGAGCCGACCGCTTGGATCGGCTGTTGATCTCTGTCGAACACATTGACGGGACCTTCTTTCCACTTCTTACCCGAAAGGCAGTCTTGTCCATCATACTCCCAATAAGCAGGCTCACGAAGTGGCAACACTCTTTGAATCATCGGCTTGAACAACTTCTACATCATCTCCTATCCCTTTGAATGAGAATTTGATGCATAGTTGAGGGTACACAAAGCAATTAGCATGGATCCAATCTCTTCCCGAAGCATGCTATATGCCCCCTTGCCATCAATGACAAAGAAAGTAGTAATCAAAGTCTTGGATCCAATCATCAGTTCCACATGTCTTGCTCCACGAGTATCGAAGCATTGCCGACAAAATCTCTAAGGATCATGTCGTTCGCAACAAATCCTCACTTGTCATACCAAGCTTTCTGAAAGTAGCATAGGGCATAATATTAATAGCAGCCCCTCCATCAACAAGCATCTTGGTTAAAGGTTTGCCATTGACATATCCCTTCAGGTATAATGGCTTCAGATGACGGTTTTTAAACGGCTTATCAAAAATTGCTTGCCGAGTCAACACAAGTTGAGCCATCGATCTCGGCATTCAGTTTCATCAAAGTCGAATATACTTCATCACGAACTTCTTGATCTTCGGGAGCTCTAAACTCCAATGGGATAAAGAACACCATGTTAGCATCGGTAGAAGGACCCCGTCCATCATCCTTTTTCTTAGGACGCCACACTTTGGTTTCTTTTCGGCTAATTCCTGCTTCAGCTCTTGATTTCTCAAACGTTGAACTCTTCTCTTCGGCTTTTCCATGAGACCGGGAGGGCACCATTGACCTTTTTGCCACTGTAGGAGCTCTCTTACGCATTATGGACACTGCTTTGTGAGCCCAAGCTTGGTACGCAAATCTTTTCCTCCGATGTCCATCAAAATTGTTTATTTTTAGGCGCCGATCGTTCTGCGGAACTTTCATCCCAAGTCTATCATGAACGGGACGGTTGACTCGAGATTGCCTGTACTCGAATATCGATCAACGCATTCGGGGCAATTGTTTACGCGAGGCAACTTCAAGCCTTCATTCCAACGGTGTCTAAAGAAGGAACAGTTCCAATGAGATTGCTCTTGTTCTCTCCCTGTACACTTCTTGTTCTCTTTGGCGTACTTCGCTTCATATCTCCGATGTTACGCCATGAACTCCGCGCTCCTCTTCAATGTCGCTGTTCCTCATCATACTCCATCTTCTTTTCCCACTTTGCCACTTATTCAACAAATGTCGTCTTTGTAACTCGCACTTTGGCTCGCCGTGTATTCGGCAATTTCCCTTAGCTGCATCTCGAAATTTGACCTTTCTCGTTCGGCTATTTCGAACCGTACTTGTTGCACTTCTTCCTTGATAACTTGCCGATCGGGGTCAACAGCACCACTCTCCTTGGCTCTCTCGAGGTCGAACCTTCATCTTTCCCTTTTCCTGGATTCACCGGCATCAACCATGCCTATAGAGAAAGAGACCATGTTCGAGGGAATGGGTTTTTGTCTACTTTCATCTTGCCATCAAATCTCAAGTGTCCATCTTGAATAGCTTTACGAATCTTTACTGCGAACACTCGACAATCATTGATATGATGAGAACTTGTATCATGAAACCCACGGTACTTCTTATCCTTTACCCCTTCGGGCGCGGCATAGGATGTCCTTACGCGGCTTGACGCGTCCCTCTTGGATCGATACGAAAGAGCTTATCTCGCTTTCTTGACATCAAAATCATAAGATCCCTTTTCTTTGCTTCACCCATCGATGACTGACCAAAGTAGGCTCTTTTGTCCAGTTGAACTCGCAGACTACTTCATCTTCATCTTCATATTGGATGCCTCTTCTAGAAATCCTCGATACATGTCAACGGTTGCACTTGTTCTTCCGAAAACGAGCATCTCTTCGAACCCTTGGGCTTGATTGCTCATGGCTGTCAACTTTTGTGCAAGTTTGTCCAAGGTCTTCAAACTCCATGCCAAATAGCTTGTCTCTGATATGTGGCAGCATACCTGCAATGACCAATTGCGCGAGTTGATCATTGGGAATAGTCAGAGAATAGCACATGTTCTTCGCTTCTCTGAATCTACGAAGATACTCCATTGGTGTCTCAGTAGTCTTCATCCTCATAGCCCAAAGATCAACCATCTTCTTCTCATTGGTTCTTGTATAAAAGTATGAATGGAACTTTTGCTCCAATGCTGCCCATGTACCAATGGAATTGGCCTCTGCGATGCAAACCATGTGAAAGCCGGCCCTGTCGGAGACATAGAAAAATATCGATCCTCCAAGCTTCATCGGCAGCGGCTTCTCCAAGTTGCATCGATATCGCGATATGCTCAATGGTACCGGGGTGTCATCCTGACCAGAGAATTTGGTCAAATCCGTTGGTGGCTTAACTCTTGGTGGAAGAGCTACCCTATTGTACCATTCTGGGAAAGGAGATTTGTATGCATATGTCTGATGCTTTGGTTTCAGGCCGAATTGATTCTGCCTCATATCAGCCATTCTGCTTAGGAGGTCATCATTTGCATCTTGCGCTCCCTGTCTCCTAGAAGGTACTCCTGATGCACTCCTGTATCCCGGATTCGGCAAAGCATTAAGGGCACTGTAATCGGTAAACTCATTGTACCCATCTCCATATACACTCCTCTGCAATCTATTTGCCACTGGAGAAATCTTGTAAGCAGATGCAGGTATATCTGTTGTTGCACCAAAAGCTACTTGGCCATGAGTTTGCTGCTCGGTCACAGGAGGCTTCTCTTTTTCATTACAAACAGCTCCATCCTTGCTTGTACCGATCATCTCCTCTCCTCCAGTTGACTTCAAAGCGTTTGTCAACTGCTGGACCAAAAGTATCAGCCATAATTTTGCGGAAAGTGCCCAGAAAAGCTGTGTTGTGATTCAACATAGTGTCTCCCATGACTTTGTAAATGGCTCCAACTACCCTCTCGCATCTCCTCCTCGTCGGTAATATCGATCGACCGGTGAGAAGAACTCGTGGCAATGATTGCTTGACGATCACTCGCCACTCTTGTTCTTGGAAAAAGACATCGACATTTTTCTGAATCTTTTGTTCCATTGCTTGCTCTACCATCCGGCGTTGCTCAGCTGCGGCTCGTCCAAGGTCACATTCGTAACGTGATCGTTGTCAATTTCCGATCCCATCTTAGGCGAGAAGTTGTCCCACCGGGCGTACCAAAAAGTGTGTTGACACAAAATGTGGCGCACCGTGTCTCACACACGGCAAGCCGGAAAGCCTAGCTTCAACCGGGTGCCGGGTGTCGAATCCGTGTTGTGCCGGTCGATTTGACCTGAAAATCGACAAGGGATAAAACGGTAAGATCAAAAACTGGAACGTGCGGGTGAGACCCAGACAGTTCCATCTTTACGGCCTGAAGCCACTTACGATGACACATAGCTATAGAAGCTATCCGCAACAGATTGCAGTTCATTCGGCTAAAGTAACATAGCTGATGTAACAGAATGAACTTGCCGAATACGGTAAACGAAGACATGTTTGAACAAGATTAAATTATTAAAAGCGTATCAAACTATATCTCAGGTTTAAAGCATCATCAAGCACTTAAAAATTAAAGATAAGTAACTTATAAATATAAAGCTACTAAATAACACATGCATAGGCTACTCCAACTAGTCTGCCGCACGTCTAGCCTTCATAAACCCGTCAAGCATAAACCCAAGCAAGCTAATCCACCGCATGATACCACTCGCTATGAATTTACACCACTCCTTACTACTAGATCAATCCACCGCATGATACAATCTAACGATAAAGAGCTAAAAGCACGTAATTGCCTGTCAGATCTATAAATACTCGCTACATGTATAAGCATAACCGTATCGGTAAGATTGCCGAATCGGGGTCCATGAAGGAGGAACAAACAAGTAACATGTAAAAGGAGCCTATCGAGTTAAACCGATCTCTAGTCCACCGGATGACTAGCTCTAGAGTAACCCAAAGACTCGCATCCGCCGCACGGTACCCGGTCTGTCAAGGCTTATCTACACATAACGTGAATGAACCCACAACACGTGACAATCTAGATCGATCTAATTCGGCTATATGAGCTTGATCTACCCGATATTGAATAAGCATGAAAGAAACGATCAACAAGCCGAAAGAGTATCAATCTAGATTGGGCAAAAGAGTGTTGCAAATAATTAAACATTAAATAGAGCATGCAACACGTGATAACTTAATGAATCTATTAGATCTTGCCAAATCTAAGAGAGCCGATAACTATCTTTACTCATGTCTTAATCCGCCGCACGATACAAGGCACAAGCAAAAACTTCCCATCATTAAGCTTAAATCCGCCGCACGATACTAAGCAAAACGGATGAGACTACTTGCATCATAATCTAAATCCGCCGCACGATACTAGACATGATAGCAAGGTTGCCGGGACTTACGGAGGTCGACGGATCGATTGGCCCTCTCGAAGAACTCGACGACACGACTAAAAGGACTCGAAGGGTGGCACGTAGCCGGTTGTATTGATTTGGTTGTGAACCCTTATTACAATGGTCGAGGGTTTATATTTATACCCTGGACAGAACATGAGTCCTAAGCACTTACGAATTGTCTAAACAAAATTGGAAAGACAGAGACACGCTAACTCTATCCATAATCGGAGTCCTTGACCATCACGACTCCTTCCCTTTTCGATCAGCTTCCCTTTTCCTTTTTCCGCCTTCAAACAAAGCAGTTGCCGACCGCTTGGCCATTTGCTGAACACATGGAAATTAGCCGACCGCATATGTATTTGCCGAATCTCTCTCTCCGCCGCCTGCGGGTCCACCTGTCATATTCGACCAAATTCTGGTGTTAACAAGTACAATATAATTTCGATCATGGTTAAAAGAACAAGGATCTCCATGTTATAAATATGTATGATAAACGAGAGAGACCAACAGAGGAAAAGGAAGAGAAAATAATGAAAATATTAATTTTGTGTTACTAGCACCATTAGTTTTGTATTAGTACCACCCAAATGATTTCTAGAGACATCTACCATTTCGGGTATGGTGGCTCAAGGCCCCACTAAGCAAGCCGTCTCAACAAATGCAACATGTCAGGCTTGTATTAGTAGCTTCTCTTGAAAATAAGACCATTTCATTAACGACTTGTAACATGAACCCCCTCAGAAGATGCATATGTAAAGGCCGATGGATATGAAGCCATGTCTACCAATCCTCCATGCATCTATGCCTCCTATTTTCATTCTCGGTCTTGGGGACATTTACTGTAAACTAGGATGAGGAGGGGGATCTTGCACTACCACCCAAAAAATGCAATTTATATGGGGGTAAGCTTTTGATTTTGATTAATTTAGCGGAGGAGTCTCTAGAAGGCAAGTAAATGCTATTCATAGTAACTTTTTGAGGTTCTAGTGGTAGATTAGTATGTAATTAGGATTATTTTTTATCTCTCTTGCATTTAGTTGTTGCTTCTAAATGAAAAACTAGGAAACATGTGGACTTCAATCTGCATTACCTACTAGGATAAGACCACCCACTATGGTTGAACGAGACATCCAATTGATCAAAAATAAAATGAATCTAGTATTTTACTTTATCCCTCAACTCCTACTTTTCCAGATCTATATCTTGTTGTTTCACACTTCGTTGCAGAAATCGTGGATGATTTAGGTCGATTTGCCGACCATAGATCAACACGGGTATGTCTTCCCCATGGTTATTTAGGAGAGGCATTTTTGGGTCTTCACGACATCTCTCCCAAAACCTGTTTGGCCGGGTTTTTTTAGGTTCACGGGTAAGTGTTGTGTTGCATAGCACAAGAGCTTAAGATTTTGAGGTGTGTGACTTGAAAAGTCATCAACATCAATTGCCTAGCACTCAAGCCGACGGGCAAACCACGCCATGGGTACCACATGAACAGAGATAAACATAGTTTTTGTACACAATATTAATTACCACTATCTTCTTCCATGTTTTTTTTTATAAAGGAAGCTTTTATTAAAACCTTAGTGGCATTACATCAAGTTAATACAAAGCCAAAGAAGGCTACTTCTAGCCTTTGCCTAACATGAGGCACACAGCCAAAGAGACAGAAGAAACCTGGCACAATCTAGTGTCTATCAATTCGTAAACAAGACCGCCACCCATGTGCCTAGGAAAAAAATTCCTTGGCCAACTGTGTCAATTGTTGTGATACCTATATATGTTAGAAAGCAAAAAGGGTTCTTGTTATGTGCTCCAGGTGTGTGATGAGTATGCAGTATGGTATATGTTTAGGCTGATAAGTTGAGGAAGTTATGTTCCTGCAACTATATAATGTATATTACCTTGCTATAGAGAAATGGACCAGGAAGTGTGCGCTATCAAAGTTGTGCTTACCAGATGTAGTGTATGTCCAGCGCCTACAATAAACCGAGCCATGACCAAATGTTCAGTATATCAGACTTGATTCAGTAATAGGTGTGGAAGGTATTTGGAAATTTCAGTACTCTGTCGAGAGCGATGGCGGTATATTAAAGAGAAGAGTGGCAGTCGTGGTGATAGCATAGGAGAGAGGCAAATTAGAGATACAGATCTAAGACCTCTGAACTACATTGACGATGACAGGACTAGGAAAGTATCATGAGCTGAGCCGAGTCGAGCTGAGTGGAAACTGATGCATGTGTCGAATCCCAATGGGCTCAAGGTCTCAATGCCTGTTTGGTTGTTAGCTTGTACTAGGGTTTGCGATGACACACATGATACCCTCTGGGATGGTCAATATTTTAGTTTTACATACATGCAAAAATCTTTATTTTTGAGAATTACGAAACATACCAATTATTTATCTGGCACTTATTTGTATGTTTATGGGTGCAACAGAGGCCAAGAAATGATTAAATAACTATTTAAGAGTTACCTACCAACTCATTTCCATTTTTAAACTTAGTGTTTTATAAGCTTGCACCATATCCCCACTCTACAAACTGGAGGCCTACTCAGTTGTTCAACTCTGCCGTGGGGAAACTGTCTGACTAAGAGGATATGGATCGTCTCATGGAGGAGCCTCATCATGGCAGCCAGAGCTTCGTGGACTGTGAAGTCTGCCTCAACTATATATGAAGGGCTGTGCCGACTGAGAGGTGCTAAAATATAATACTGCAGCACGGCAGAAACTGATCTTCACAAATACAAAACATTGTATATCCTGCTACAGCCTTTCATACCTATTCAATCCAAAGCAGAGCTACACCACAAAGATAATCCAGGCTATATGTGGAAAACACTAAATAAAAACAAAAGGAAAATATTTGTTATAGTGAGTAATAATATAGCCTAATAACTGTCAACGTTAATCAAACTGTGAACATCATACATGCTCACCGATTATTCACATCGATATTTATTTCTTTTCAGCTAAACTCTGAAACAGATATCACATTGACTCCAATCTATACGCAATTGCATTGTACTGTTGCAACCAGAATTTTAGTTGCACATACACATGCGTCATTTATTTAATTTTATGGGTGCAAAACCAATTCTTGTTTTTCCATTTATCTATTTGGGCAAAAAGATGCACAACAAAAATTAAACTATTTGCATTACCGACCTCATTATTTTCGATAGTAAATTTACTCAATTATTTTGTCATGATAGTACATATACAATAACTTCAATAATGCATTCCTCAATTCTCTGGTTCAATTTTTTTAGATAATGGTACAAAGTTCTTGCCTCTACCATTCATGGATGATAAACAGCTGAAAGTCACAGACACACCAATGCCATAAAGGCATACATATCCAAGGAAAGAAACAAAGTTCAGCCCGACTGGTGGGCACAACATGAATAAAGCAAAACACTACTCCCTCCGTTACTCAAAAAAAATGACGTTTTGGACAACATTTAGAATACCAAGGAGTGATTAATTAGGGGAAAATTTTCCCTGTTTGCCCCTATTAAATAGGGTTGCGGTGCTACACAAAAACATTCATTAGCTCAAATGGTTAGCATGGTGATTTGTTGAGTATGATGTGCTGGTTTCGAACCCTAGCGGCTGCAAGTTTTTTCGCTAGTTACACATTTTTGCATGCAAATTTTTGAAGTTCGTCTAATTTTGGCCTGCATGTAAATATTTGCATGGCCTTGTTCAAGTTCGCCTAATTTTGGCCTGGTGCCCAATTGAGGGTTATGCGGCAGGGGCATTAGCATCCAAAAATTCGTGGGTGAGCCAGAACGTCTTGTTTTCGTATACTCGCGTACGGAGCTAGAACGTCATTTATTTGAGCAACGGAGGAAGTAGATTTGAATACAATTCATAAAGTTCCAACTGAACTTCGTGAAGACGGCCAATATTACTGTAATGTTCCAACTTCCTCACCTTCTTTTAAACTTGCACCATCCCCAGTCTAGAAGTTGGAGGCCACCTCACTTCTTGTTTCTTCTGCTCGTGGAGAGGAGGGATATGGAGGATCAACGTTTTGAATTGACGGATGGATGGATGGATGTATCCTGCATCGAATGGAGCATCCATTATTCATTCCATCCTGCTGCATAGAGTCATTTTCAGTTGTTGGTCTATGGCCTGAAAGTTTCAGTCTATCGAGACATTTTGAGCAATTCCATCGAAGAAGCTTTGACAGTAAAACTGGGGACGAATCATGGTGCTCATCATATTGTGGCTGGTTACGGAAAAGAGTTCAAGTCATTTGTAATCTTTCTTATTTTCTTTCACACTTTTTATGTTTCATGATTGTAACACTTGGACCTTTTGTACGTTTTAATAAAGTCCAGTAGGGGATCACACCCCTCCTCTTTCATAAAAAAAAAGGAAGAGACTGCGGCGGCATGGATGAACAGCAAAAACTCGATACATCTTCTTCTTCTTCTTCTTTTTTGGCCAGAGAGGAATAGACAATGTAACCCTAGAAGAAATCTGATCGTCTAAATTTAATGGCTCGTTCTAAATTCATCCGCCAACCAAGTAGAACATGTTTGTAGACGGTCTCGGACCTGCCATAGATTATTCGTTGAAAAAGTAAATTTTCCCTTGTCTCATTAACCCATCCTGCCAATCCATTCTTATAAAATTCAGGTTTTTACAGACTTATAGTCTCTCCCATTTTCTGAAACTGATGTCCTGATTGTGATTCCGACGATCTACTGCAATTGCAATGCCCACTGCAGCAGTTGGTTCTGATAATAATACAATGCAAAACAACATCGTCTCACACTCATGCACTTCAAGTCCATTGACTTATGACACATATGCTTGAAAAGGCAGAGATGTTGTCGATCATATATTCATATGTATCGCTTCGACTATATACAGTGGCTATCGAGAGTCTGGGTAAGGATTAGGGGTTCATTCACTCGTTGGCGGACACACGTTAGAGAAAATTTGCACCGGGCCTTGACTGGATTTAAGGAGTGACCATGCTTCCCTTGGAGTCACCTTTGCTCTCAGCAGATAGGACACAAGAGGACCAATCACCTCACAACCAACCATTTAATCCCTTCATTAATACCAGAAGGGAAAAGTGCAACAGACCTATGACCATCCGGAATAACCCCATCAACCACATATAAGGCCAGCCGCACCTGCCGTTTACATTTCTCAGTTTCTTTGTGGAAGTTTTCGGATTTGTGAATGAATTTTCACTATGAAGTCTCGGCCACCATAAGTTACAATGCTATAGGTGTGGGAGGTATCGGGGCGTTTAGTTGATGCCTAAAACAAAAATATTGTAGCACCATTATCCTACCATGAAGGTGTGCCAGTGGGGTAGGCACTTTTTCCCATTTCCATTCAACAGTAAACGGAAATACAAGGAGTTAGCAGGATAGCAAAAGACAGCATAGTATAAGACGAGAAGCTATCCTTCTGATTCAGAGCCATCCAACAATAAACAAAGAAACAGAAGCGCAACATACTAGCTTAAGCTAGGGAGCAGAAAAAAGAACTGAAACACTAAGGATGTCTTTTTTATCTACAGCGACCAACCAACAATAAACCACTTTGACATTGGCACCGAAAGCAAGGAGGGGGATGGGGGCGTTTCCTGCCCACGAACACCTTATGCTGAATGGTTCTTGTCCTCCAATGGATTGCTTCCATTGTCATCCTTCGTCAGGTTCTGTCCCTGCCATTGAGAAGCCAGAGTCGCCTTCGCCCGCTACAACATTCCGCTGATGCCTTCCATGAGAGCTTCGTGATCCATCTCTTTGCACATACCTGTCCAATACCACATTAAGGCACCAGCCTGATATAAAATTGTAATAAGATGCATATAGCAGCCACTCCCCACAAGTAAAAATCTCTTCCTTTTAGAGTACCCAAATTTGCAAACATTGAGACAAATTTCTAGGGAAGTTATTGTCCCCAAAGCATTTGGCAACTATGGTCCAGATTGCTCTAGCCGTTGGGCATGAAAACAACAGATGAGAAATATATTCGTTATCATTGCAAATGAAACATACAAGATTTCCCTGCCTGTTAGAATGGCTTCATTTGCAACCAGCTGTTTGGCACAAGGCAACTGCCTCCGTTAATCTAAATTTAAGGTGGCCTTTCATGAAAAGTGATTGCCTTTGCCCGCCCCCATAAATCAAAAGTGACCGCGTCGAAAAAGATTTGTGTGTAGTAGTGCAATGGTCGGTCGTTAAAAGTCTGTCATTCATTATAGATTTATAACGATGCTAGTATGAACCACAAACATATGGAACTTCTGAATCATGTATAGTCCAACTTCCTTAATACGATTTCAAAATTTTATGTCAAGATAGTACAAACATACTGTTTTTTTATTTTTGGACGATATTACGACATTTTTTTTTTTGGTAGAGTCACCAAAATTCTTATAAGCATTTCTTTGACTGCCAACCTCCAAGAAATTTCATTAACCCTCAAGGAAATAATAATTTACTTGACGGTTTATAATAACACCCAATGAAATGGTTATTTTTAGAGTTACACTCAAGGAAATAGTAGTTTTCTTGACTGTTTATAATTGCACTCAAGGAAATGAGTTATGTTGTTGGAGAGGTTACTGAAAACCACCAAGGAAACAAGCATTTTCCTTGACGGTTTATTTTAACCGCCAAGTAATATAGGTTTCCTTGAGGGTCTAATTTTTTTTAGATAAAGGATAAGCATTATCCGATCTCTATATCCAGAGATGTACACAGTCAATTATTACAACATCGCGGGTCACCAGAAGAGAGAAAGCCAGAGTCTTATACATAGACCAGGACACTAAGGCAAAGGATATAAATGCTTCCACCCTCTATTTGAAATCTCAACGAGAGGGTGTCCTGGCTTGCTCTTCACGCCACAGCTGAATCCAGAAGCATAGCTAATATGCTTCCCTGAACAAAGAGAGCACAAGGTTGTGCCACAGTGTAGGGCATGGCTAGGAGCAGACGTGCTTGTGTTGATGCCTTCAAGAAGGTAAATGACACCCGCAGACACCATCATCAATGAGAAGCACCAGACTCGTAAGGGCTTTCGCCCCGAGACCTTCCCTAGCAAATGCATCAAGCTCAAGAAGGCTTTCGCAAAGGATGGAAGAGGAATTACAGCGATGCCTCCAAGAGGGAATATGATGCCGATTGCGCCATCGCCACCGGCCCAGAGCACCAACCAGGAAGAGAGTTTTCACCCGTATTCCAAAATCCTGCAAAATCACATCCAAAGGCCAACGCCAAGCCGAACCTACAGACGACGAGAAGCTAGAGATGATCGGCAGTGTCAGAGTTTGGTCGGACAGTTCGAACCACCACTGTCTTGCATCTGATGGAGACAGCGAGGGCCCCCACCATCCATGTCATGTCTTCGCCAGCTACAGCGAGGCAGCAGAAAAGCAGGAGGTGGCCGGCGGGCGTTGTGCTTAACCGCGGCCGCCGCCGGGGCAGTGCGGGGGCATCTTGCCCACGGCCCCCGTGCCCCTTCACCCGCCGGATGCACGTCGGGGCGAGGGTCGCCAAATCCGAGCACGAAGTCCTTAGATGTGGACGTCGGAGCTGGCTCCCGGGCTGTCTGGGAGCAGCGTGGTCTCGAGCCGAGTGCCTGCTGCATTGATGGTCGGCACCGGTCACGCCACCGGCCAGGATATGGGCCACACCACCCACCGGCCATTGCTTAGGATCGCCGGCCGGCCATCTAGCCACGGAACCGCGTCGAGGCCCACGCTCGTCGGCCACTTGCCGCTCACCGAGATCCCGGCCGGGTGGCGTCGGATCCGGCCACCCAAGTCACGGAGCTGGCGGGCTGGGTTGCCGGCGGCTTTCCTTGGTTTCCGGAGTTGAAGAGGTGGAGATGGAGGAGCGAGAGAGAGGGAGCCAACGGTGGCGCACGGGTTGCCTTTTTTGGGCCCGGCGCTGGCCACCGTCGCCGTTCGCGGGGCAGCGACGATGGCCGGTGGAGGTGGCTGCGGTGGTTTTGGGCGGCGGCGGAGTCACCGGTCCCATCCTTAGATTAGGTTAGCGCTCGTGTCAGGATCCACCAGGCAATGTGCTACTTTGATCATCCTTGAGGGTCTAATAGCACAACCAGTTCGATTTTGGCCGCCAAGAAAATTCCTGGCTGCCAAAGCTATTCCAGTTTCATGTATACAAGACCCTGACGTAGTGACATGAGCCAAGTGATATAGTTCACCAGACCCTTACGGTGCCATGAGCAAGGGTTTCATGGGACAGCAATACAAAGCTCGAGCTTGTCTCTAGGAAAAAAAAAGGATTGACAATTTATTGGGATGAAATGGTACATGATTGACAAGGGGGTTTGTTACCCAATGGCAATGTTGGATAAAAACAAATAGAAGTACTATTTTACATTAGATGGACTAATAAATTTACAAAAATAGCAGGCAAAATAAGTATATATGATGGATAATTAAACCTGACTTTTCCTGTACAAACACAAATGTCGATTTGTTTTTTCCACAATAGCTCTAGAAAAATCCTATTCAGCAGTTGTGTGATACAGTCTATCAGCTGAGGCCGGCATTACCACGAGCAGTTGATGAAGTCATTCCTGAACAGTTGCTGGTTTTAACTACATGACGAACAATAGGTAGCAAACAATTGTTTTCACAAAGATGAAAATTATTTATTTATTTTTTGATACGAGGGCCATCCCCCATTTCCATTATGATGGAAATTATTTATGTCGTGAGCCATTAAACTGTGCTTGACCAACCAATTGGGTGACTTGGAAGAACATATGCATCATCTGAATTCTGGCAAACCTCCATCATAACCGGCAAGTTGAAAAAAAAAATATGGAGGTGATGGTATCATGCATCGTCTCAAACTGGATGTCCACGAGCAGGTCACATGTCTATCTTTGGGCCCGTAAGGCCACATACATGCCGCTTGAAGTGTAATGGGCCGGAAGACCCAACTTCTCTGTTAGAACTACAGTACTTATTGCCCTATATATGCATAGAGAAAGAGAAACACTATGGATAAGTTGCCCTATATATTAAGACAAAAACAGCTTCTGAACATGGTCGAGACAGCTGTTTCCTCAGCATAAACAAAATTGCTTCACTCAGAGGTTATGACAAAAGTGAAATAGAGGTTAATAACATATGGAATATTCATTCTCAGATGGAAGAGTGATAGATTCTTAGGATTATTATGCAATAATCATGCTTCAACTATCTTTTAGAAACCATGTAATTCACTTATGGGACTGTGCATGTAGTGTTTCAATTTCCCTATAAAATCTATCAAGTTCACTTGTGCAAATAGTGTTCCGATCCTCTTCCGGTTTATTGCATTGCTTATAATACAATATTGCCTTCGTTATGAATTAAAATTCATTAACACTGGGCACATAGACTAATGGGCGAACTCACATCCTAATATTTGGCTGAGCACCATATGAATCCAAACAATTTCTTGAACAAGTGCACCCAAGAAATAAACCCAAAACATCGCTTTACTCTCCGATCGAGCCAAGGCCTTGGGGCTTTACTCTCCGATCGAGCCAAGGCCTTGGGGCTAAGTCCATCAGGTTGGCTTGCTTGAACCCAGAGAGATGGGTCAAGGCCTCATTTGAGTGCTCGGACAGACAAGTCCTGCTAGCATCACAACGCATTTCAATGTAGTGAAACAGAATTATTGCTTCACTGACAAGAGGTACGAATAGAATGAATTAGCGTTATTTTAACTATTTATAAACTCATGGAATGAAAGTTGAGGGAACGACATAGTACTGTAAGAGTAATTGTGCAATAATCAAAGCTTTTACTTTCTTAAATTCTAGTATGAAGTATCAAATCAAATCCTTGCATTGTGTACAATGCCATTGTGTATGTACTACTTTATTCACTACAATTCAGTTTCCTGACTTTTTAGGAGTGCTTGCTGCTGGCTAGTCAAGTAGATTTACTCATATACAAATTTCTTCGGTTTCCTAGCACACAGGCTGATGAGCGGGTCAGCATAGATGACTGAAAGTACTTTCTTGCCATCTCCATGACGAGTGATAGTTCGGGGTTGTTCTTGTTTTCGTCGCAAAAATACACCGTTGACCTTCTCCATAAGGCTGGCATAACTTAATGCCACCCCAGTGCCACATCCACGAACACATGGAACAAGTTGTCCGCCACTACTGGCACATTGGTCATAGGTGGCCTCCAATATCTCACTTTGACGCAGCCTGATGTGGCATATGTTGTTCAGGAGGTGTTCATGTTCATGCATGATCCTCGTGCTCCTCGCCACACGCTGATCAAGCACATTCTTTCTTATATCATGGGCTCCCTCTCCGTTAGTCATCACCTGGGTACCGGACCTGTCGGCCAGCTCACTGCCTACTCTAACGCTGACTAGGTGGGCTTTCCCGACAAATGACGCTTCACCTCCGTTATCACTATACCACAACCAATCTGTAGAGTCTGCAAAAGGGTCGCTATAAGCCGCTATAGCGACCGATCATCGGACGCTATAGCGTTATAGCGACCGATGTATTAGTCGGCGTAAGTGGCGTCGCTATAAGTATATAGCGACCGATGCGATTTATAGCGACCGATAGCTCGACGTCAGTACTATAGCGTCCGATCCTCCGTCAGATGTTTTAGCGACCAATGATTCGAGGTTATAAAGCTTTTTAGCGACCAATAATCCGTCTCTATGAACTGCCACAATTATTTATAAATAATATTAATATCATCCTGACCAGAATTCAATCCTAATAAACATACATGACATTTCACATTATTCATCAACCACATATGTACCACCACAGCTGCCATGCCAATATCACTCAGAAACAACATTTATAAGATAAACTCATCAGTTTTCATTGAAGCCAACAGTTGGCAATAATAGTGCATCAGCATAAGTAACAGTTACTTAGAAGCATTCCCCCATTGATGTCAAGTTCAATACATAAGTCCATAGAACAACATACACATAACTAGGCTAAATGGCAGACACAAGCCATGTGTTTGCTTGCATAGTCTAAATAGATTCACTACAAAATGCCTCATCTCCAACAGCATAGCAAAAGCGGAGTATCATTTGTTGGCTTCCTGGTGACTATGATGGACACCTCCAAGGCCTCTCCCTCCCACCTGAACATAAAACATCACAATGCGCAAATGAAGTTAACTATAGTAATTGTATATAGATAAAATACAGATAAAGATGACTACTGTAGCCCAGGAAGCACAACTTGTGGAAGTGCTTTGGAGCAATTTTGCAATCTACTAGGGGCCTAGGAGTATGTTCCAGCAATTTATATGGAAGTGCATAAGTCATTTTGCTCTTTTTATGCATATCAGTTGTACAAAGTATTGGGAAACAAAATTCTGCTGGTATGTTGTGCAAAGTTAAACTGTACAGTAAGCTTTGACAAGGAGATTTGCCTATTAGCTTATGTGTGAACTCAGAAAATGCAGATATGTCCGTTATTTACTAGTGGCTGCCTTGGCTGCACCATCTGATCCTTCTAATCCTGAGTTGATTCACCCAAGTACCTATGCCTTACATTAGCCAACTAACCAGCCTATGAGTTTATTATGCTGAAATTAAAAAAGCAAGTCTAGAGCTCTTCTCTCCTAGAAAAAGGCAGAAATCACATATAAACTGCCCACCTTAGTTCTTAGCCTTTTTCCCCTGCTGCAAATCTAGAGCTCTTCTCTCCTCCTGGTGCAAGTCCAGAGCTCTTCTCCCCCCGGCTACAAGTCCAGAGTGTAATCAGCATCATGAAACTTGCTCACCTTCAAATGTCACAAGAGGAGATACGTGACCTAAGAATAACATACCTGAAACACCTTGAGGCAGTTTTGATGCCTTCTTCACCAAGTTTGATGCCTCGCTGCCGCTTAACCTTCAGCTGTCACAAATATCACTAACTATAAGTTTGACCATATGTTATATATGAGGAAACAAGAAACAATGACAAAGATAGTTTATTACTTTGTTGTATGGCCATGCAATCTGTAACTTATCAGCATCAGCCATCTTTTCCACACCAGGGTAAGTGCGAGGCAGAGCTGCGTCCTTTTTCAGCACATGATTCACAATAACCTCACAATATTGCTTTCCAAGAGCTACACCTCCAATGACGGTTTTAGGATTTGTTGACATAATTGTTCCAATAGCCACAGCTGCATTGGATCTCACAATTCCATATAATATCACATTCATTCCAACCTTGGGCTGCATTGGCTTTGCTCGTGCTGCATTGGGTTGCGCTTCTTGGGCTACATCATGATGGACTGTAGGAAGAACATTGGTGGAGATACACTGATGGGATGGGGCTGCATTGGGCTGCACTTCATGTGCTGCACTATGCTGGACAGGGGTTGTTGTATCATTGGGGTTGCTATGATGGGATGAGATTGCATTGGGATGCACTTCATGCTGGACTGTAGGGGCTACATTGTTGGAGAAACGGCGACGGGACAGGGGATCAAGCTGTTGTGCAATAGGGGCTGCTGTATTGTTGGAGTTGTGCTTATAGGGTGAGGTTGCATGGGTCTCTTCTGTATGGGCTGCACTATTGGGGCTATGTTCATGAGAACGCATAGCATGGGCTGCAGGATGCCTCCGTGCAAACAAGTCTTCACCATCCTCAGGACATGCGTCACGGTCTTCATGGGAACGCATAGCAAGGGTTGCAGGACGCCTCCGTGCAAACAAGTCTTCAGCATCCTCAGGACATGCGTCACGGTCTTCATGGGAACGCATAGCAAGGGTTGCAGGACGCCTCCGTGCAAACAAGTCTTCAGCATCCTCAGGATATGCGTCACGGTCTTCATTATCTCCATAATCTTCTTCGTGGAAAGGAGCATCATAATGAGATCTTGGGCTCTATAAACAAATGGAAACAATAATGAGATAAATCGCAAAGGGAATTAAGAGGGCAAAGTAAATAGCTGAGGTGTGTTGTTCTAGTATTATACCACACGGTGACGTGAATTAGAACCATTATGTGACATGACTTCCATGAAGTTTTGCCTTTCCTCTGCATGCCTTTCCTCTTGCCTTTCCATTTGCTCTTTCAGTTCAGCTATGCGTTGTTCAGCTTCTTTACGGGCCCAAACTTCCCTTTGAAATCTTGTAGATTTGTAACACTTCAATCCGGCTACACCAACACCTTGAGGAGTTGGTCCTAGACCAAAAGTTCGCACACACCCTCTTGGCTCCTTTGCACCACAAGCAGCAGCAAATGCATCACCCTGTTCAATTGTTCTTTCCTTCAACTCTGGGTGGGCTTCCACAATTTCTTTAAGTTTATTCTACATAGATGGGAAATCAATGTTTATAAGTCATCATTATTGAGTACTACAATTCAGCAAAAATGCATGAAAGCTTACAATGATTGGTTACGCATTGTGTTGGAACACCATTTTTTTGTATGAGTTTTGCGATATACTTCATCTCGTCGAGGATCACGTCCTAGCTCCTTGCCCTACAAGTGTTTTAGCTTTCGGTATAAACAATCTTCAAAAAATACCAATGTAAGATGGTGAAAAAACATAACTATACCAATTCATATCTAGCGCGAGCAAAGCTCTTGGTGCCTGATGTATGATGTATGACCAACTTGGCACGATTCGCTTTGGCTTTTTCTTGGCGAACCTAAGTGGCAAATTATTAGATTGTGCATAAATAGATTTGTTGGGGGCAGGAGTGGAATTGGCCACCCCGTCCCCCCTGATTGTGTACGCCATGTGTGTTTGATGTGCGCAGGTACGGGCGCAGGAGAAAACCCCGATAGCGCAAGCCGGCGCGCATTCGGTGCGACATCAGGCCCCGGGACGAAATCCCCGATAGCGCGGGAAGACGCGCATTCGGCGTCAACGGGCGCCAGGAGAAAACCCCGATAGCGCAAGCCGGCGCGCATTCGGTGCGACATCAGGCCCCGGGACGGAAGGCCCCGATGGCGCGGGAAGGCGCGCATTCGGCGTCGACGGGCGCCAGGTGGAAGCCCCGATAGCGCGGGAAGACGCGCATTCGGCGTCGACGGGCGCAGGAGAAAACCCCGATAGCGCGAGCAGGCGCGCATTCGGTGCGACGCCGGACCCCGAGACGGAAAGCACCGATAGCGCGGGAAGATGCGCATTCGGCGCAAGTCTGGACGCATTTGGCGGCCAGGCAGAAAGGAGAGCCCGGATGTGTCTTGGTCGGTAGTTAACCGGCAAGCGTGGGCCCTTGGGCCATTTACTTGTCTGCCCCGTGTCGGCTGCTCCTGAACGTAGAAATTAGGGTTGCCAGGGGCATTCTTGTACAAAATGCAACACGGCTTCCTATAAATAGACCCCACAGGGGACGTTGTAAGGGACTTCTGGACTCCGTGCGTTTTAGCCGGAGCACAAGGAATATAAGGTTCGTGTTGTTCATTTCGTTTTGTAGTTCTTCGTCTCCATTATCTCCTGTTTTGGTCCTTCAGGGGGTGCAACCCCAAAGGGCCGAAACAACATTGGCGCCCACCGTGGTTGTCGCCCGGACTTGTCATGCCACCAAAGGGAAAAGCTAGAAGTTCAAGAAAGCAAATGCCGACCATCGACGAAATCATTCCTTCAGCAGCAACCGGCTCGGAACCGGCACTCCCGAAGCCAGCGCATCGAGGGCGGCGCCTCCGCCACCGAATCCGACGCCCCGCGGCCGATCCGGCCACCGAAGAAAATGCCGTCGGAAGCGGCCCAGACGGACGCCGATCCCACCCAATGTGGAAGCCGTAGTCGCGAGGGGGTGGAGGAAGACGCAGAGGCTGACCCGGACCCAGCAGCCCCGAATGCGGTGGACGCACTGATGCTGCAGAATTCCAAGCTGTTAAAGCTGCTGGATGAGCACACGACCAGAAGCGGTCGATCACGCAGCGAGAGAAGCAGAAAAGTTACAGCGGGAGATTCAGGCACTTGGAGCAAGAACCGAAACTGAGAGCGAGGTCAGATATCTGGGTTCGGCCTCGTGCAAGGGGGCCCCGGATATGGTTGACATGGCGTCCCCTTTGTCCCCTGAACTCCAAAAGTACCCATGGCCGCGGGGTACAAGCCCAAAATCCCGCACTTTAATGGCAAATCCAATCCTGAAGGTTCATATCAAGTTACGAGGCTGCAGTATATTCGGCGCAGAGGCAACGAATCCTTACCGGCCAAGACTTTGATTCCCGGCAATGCAAGATGTGGCACACGATTGGTACATGTCCCTCGCGTCCATTATCCATTCGGTCATGGAGGCGAGCGAAAGAGGAGCTGCCGGCAACATTTCGGGGGCTTCAAACCGACAAGAAAACCATTATGGATCTGCTCACTTTGTATCAACCGGATGACGAGCCAATGGCCAAGTACACTGAACGCATCATCCGGATGCGGGCACAAGTCCCGAATGTGTCCCACGAAACGGTCATCGCTTCGGCCATCGAGGCCTCAAAATTGGGCCTTGCGCCGAAGTGTTGACGGAGGAGGTACCCAAAAGCGTAAGCGGTTGTTCGATGAGATGAGAAAATTCGCCATTTCGAGGAAGACCTGCGAAGCGCAAGGTATCAAGAAACAGCCTCAAGCAAAACACCCCGGCGTAATCGGCGAAGTGGGGACGGGGAATCGGGGTTATGTCAACAACCTTCGGGAGGAGTCATCCAACCTTGCACCCCCGAAGCAAAACGATAGCCAGTTCCATGAAACCCGGGGAGGAGGACATCAGAACCGGGGGGGCCGCGCTAACAGAGGCGGACGAGGTCGAGGGCGCAATGGCGGCGCCCCGAAAACGACATATTGTTGCGTGTGTGGCGAAAACAAGGGACATTTCACCAGAGATTGCAAATACACGCAGCAGGCCAAAGAGCAAAAGGAAAGAGATGACGCTATAGGGAAGTCCGAACCCACAAAGCACGTATTCCACACAGCACCGTCACAACATTACGCTTTCCCCCATCAAATGGCCGCCTTCCAGTCTGGGCAGCCGGGGAATCCGTACCTCGCCCCACATGTTCATGCACATTGGGGAGGGTCACCAAGCATGCAGTACCAACAATACCAGCAGCCGATGATTGCGCATCCGATGCCGCATCGGCCGTGGCTTCTTCCTCGCCGCCTCTACCGAGAATAGACAAAGCAATGGAAGCAAAGAAAAGCAAGAAACTTCCAACGAGTTGCAGATCGTACACACTGTAGCACCCGCGAATGTGATGCCATCCAACGGGCACATATACGCCATCATTGGAGGTTCCAATATAGAGCACGATAGCAAGAGAACGCGAAGAGAATATCAAAGGCGCGTGTTGGCGAGTATCATCGCCCGCTCCGACGAATCGGGCCGCGTGGAAGCTCCGACCCATCACCTTTCGAAGAAGATAATCGTCGGGACTACCCGCACTATGACGCTTTCGTTGCTACTGCTTTCGTAGCCGGGTACACCTTGCACAACATTCTGATTGACAACGGGAGTTCGGCGGATATCTTGTTCACCAAAGCATACGACAGCATGAAACTCGACAGGCGATCGCTTGATCAGGCGGGCAATGCCCTATTCGGTTTTGGTGGCAAGAAAATAGACGCACTTGGGAAGAAGACACTCACGGTAGCGTTCAGCGAAGGAGAGAAAGTGCGGGCGGAAGAGATATCGTTCGATGTGGTACAAATGGAATACCCATATACGGCAATCTTTGGAAGAGGAATCATAAACAAGTTTGACATCATAATCAAGCGAGCTACACGTGCATGAAGTTACCCTCCCCTTTCGGGGTAATCACGGTACATGGCGATCAAATCGCAGCGGAAAGATAGATGGCAAACCTATACGGGATACAAAGCATGGTGCACGAGGTAAAAAAGCCCGCAAGGAAAGAGGACGTTAATGAAGCCGCAGCGGAAAGAGCGAGAGACGGGGCCGGACGAGGGCACGAGAAGGGTGCCTTTATCGGCGAACCGCCGGATCGGTGTGTGCATATCGGGGCAAGTTTGTCGAACGGGACGCTTCGGAGCCGCTAGCATTTCCGGGCCGAGAACAAGGACGTATTCGCGTGGACCACTAAAGACCTCAAGGGGGTTGATAGGGGATTGGCATTAAAGACACCGGTCTCAACGTTAGCGTAACGGCAAAGCCAAGGAAGCAAAAGTTGAGGAAGATGTCATCCGAAAGAGAGACGCGCGGCCCATGAAGTGCAAAGGCTCTTGGACGAGATGTGATCGAACTGTGCGGTATCCGGAATGGCTAGCCAATGTGGTAATGGTCAAGAAGAAAAGCGGCAAATGGCGCATGTGCGTGGATTTCACGAGATCTAAACAAACATTGCCCAAAAGACCCATACCCACTACCGCGGATCGACAAGCCGGGGTCGATATCGCATCGGGTTGCGAGTGTTAAGTTCTTGGATTGTTTCTCGGGGTACCATCGATATGGCTGAATGAAGAGGATCAAGAGAAAACAAGTTTTATCACTCCGGGGGGACCTTTTGCTACAAGCGCATGCCCGAGGGACTCGCGCAATGCAGGCCCTACCTTCTCCCGAATGACAGACGAGGTCTGTAGGGAGCGAAAAAGAGGAAAAACCTAGTCGCATACGTGGACGATATAGTGGTGAAGAGCGATAAAAAAGCACACACATCGAGGATCTAAAGGAAACTTTTGTGAACCTTCGAGCAAGCGGGCTAAAGCTAAACCCGGAAAAATGCATATTCGGGGTTAGCAAGGGCAAGATGTTGGGATGTCAGTATCGCGGAGGCATAGAAGCTAACCCGGACAAGATTGCCGCTATTGTAAACATGAGACCGCCCGAGACCAAGAAGCGGTGCGAAGCTCACCGGGATCGCCGCTCTAGGGAGGTTCATATCCAGAAGCGCGGAACGGGGACTTCCGTTTTTCCGCATCCTAAAAAATTCAGAAGGTTTCGGATGGGGCCCGGATCAGCAGCGCGCATTCGATGACCTAAAAGCTTACCTGTCAAAGGCCACGACATTATCGAGCCCATCGCCGGATGCGATCCCGCTACTATATGTAGCAAGCATCCCAGCCCGCGGTGAGCGCGGTCCCGGTGGAAGAAAAAGAGAACGAGGGGAAGTTACGGCAGGTTCCCAATCTACTTTGTATCGAAGCTTTGACATCGGCGAAGGCAAACTATTCCGAGCCGGAGAAAATCGCGTATGCGGTGGTCATGGCGTCGCGGAAGCTCAAGCACTATTTTCAAGCTCACCACATTCGGGTCTGTCTGCTCGGCCCTAGACGCCCGTTCGAAACGCGAGGCGGTAGGGCGGATAGGCAAGGGCTGAATTTGAATGAATACATCATTGATTTCGAGCACAGATCGGCCATCAAATCGCGAGTCATAGCGGACTTCATCGCAGATTGGACCCCTTGTGGGGATAACACTACTCTCGGCTTCGAGGAACCGAATGGACGGTGCACACGGATGGAGCGGTGTTCGAGTTGAGTGAGGCATATCGCGGTATTGACACCTCCAACCGGCCCAAAGCTGCGATACGCCGCAAGATTACAATATCGCACCACCAACAACACGGCCGAATATGAGACGGTTCATCCTGGGTCTCGGGAAACTCCGAGCGCTAGGAATCCGCATGCGTCATCAAGTCCGATTCGCAAGTAATTGTGGGGCACATCCGAAAGGAATACACAAGCAAAGGAACCGGCTCACGGCCGGGTATGCGGAGGCCGTCCGAATGGAGAAATACTTCCTTGGTTTCACTGCGCAATACATTCCAAGGGCGGACAACACGAGAGCGGATTCGGCGGCAAAAGCCGCAGCCCGGAACACTCCCTTGCCCGCCGATGTTTTCTACCAAGTCTTGACAGCCGCAGCGGTGCGAGATGGAGGAGGAGCGACGCGGTAATTCACGCTATCGCGAGTGACGACTGGAGAGCACCGATATGGGCATTCATTTCGGAACTTATGAGCCGGAGACGGGAAGCCCGGCTGACAAAGGATGGAGTCGAGAACCAAGCAATACTCCATAATCGGAGAGAATCATGCAAGGAGGGAGTCGTAGCGCCATTCTCGAAGTGCATCGGCCGGAACGAGGGGTCCGGCTTTTGCACGACATACATTCGGGAACTTGCGGGGCCCATAGAGGTCCGCATGAAATCGCTCACAGGGCAATGAGACAAGGCTTTTATTGGCCAACCGCTATCGAGGACGCCAAGCGATTGGTGAAATCGTGCTTGGGCTGCCGAAGTTCGCAAAATACCGAGAGGGCTGACAAATCTAACCTCCCGATATGCCCAACTTGGCCGCGGCGAGATGGGGCATCGACATAGTCGGACCGCTTCGCCGGCGCCAGAAATCTGAAATTCATCGCCGTGGCACTGGAATACTTCACCAAATGGGTTGAAGCTAAGGCGTTGGCGACAATATCATCGGCACCTTAGTCAACTTTGTGTGGAGAGAATCATGCGAGATTCGGGGTTCCATCCTACATAACGGTGGACAACGGGAAGCGGTTGTGACACCAAGTTCGAACTTTACGTGAAGACTGGGATCAAGCGACGTTTGCCCCGATAAATCACCCGGAATTGAATGGCGCGGTGGAACGGGTCAACGGTGACATATTCACTACCATATCAAAGACCCTCGAAAACACCGAGAAGAAAGGTAGATGGGCTCGGGAGTTAACGGCTACGGTTTGGGGGCACAATATATCCAAGTCGCGCGCAACCGATTTCACGCCTTTCGAGACTTCTCTTCGGGAAAGAAGCCGTTACCCCGAGAAGAGGTTCGTTGGGATCTTTCGGGCGAGATCATGGCCACTACCCGGAACAACGATACACTCGGCTCGAAACGGCTGACTCGCTAAGGCTACGGCGGCGGAAAACCTTGACGAGATACCATCGAAACAAAGACTTGGAGAGATAAAAAAGTCGAGGCAGGTCATCAACCCGGGAGATATGGTCCTTATTCGGCAACCCGACAAGCAAGGCAAATTGCAATCGCCGTGGTACGGGCCGTACATCGTCGCGAGAATGGTAAAAGAAGGAGTCTACACACGGTGAAGGAGGACGGCACGAGTCCAGCCACACACCGGAACGCCGACAACCTACGCCGCTTTTACCCGTGAAATTGCCCCCACGGGGGTTGTAATTTTCTTTTCTTAATTCTACGGAACACAATTCGGGGGCACGCTCTTTTTCCTCGCGGGGAAGCCTTTTCGGAGGTGTGAGGTTTTTTTAATGAGGCGTCCCTATGTACCCCTGTTTAATACTTTTCAATTCACGTTTCCCCTAAAGTGTGGATGCGTAACGTTTTCTCCGATCCGAAAAAGTCGTGCCATATGTGTCATTGCCCTATTGAGAAGAAGTTTTTGTCAGGTTGCAAGCAACCAAAAGCCAAAAACGGCTAGTAAACTCAGCAAAACGCTGAAGCATCACGAATGCACCAAACAACCCAAATGCGCAAAACAAAGCGCTGCAGGCGAACTCGGCAAAAATGCTGAAGTATCGCGAAATCGGCAAAGAAGCCGAATGCGTGCAAACAACGCCTCAGGTGAAACGAGCCTCGGAGAAAAAGACCCGAAGGTTACAATAACGCAAAGTTGCAAACAAGCAATTTTCATACGCAAACTCAAACTTCTTATTCATCATATTCTGATGCTGTAATTACACCATAAGTGCTTGCGGCGTTTAACCTCACAATCAAGAGCAACACACCCTCTATATCGAGCAGTGCCTCGAGAATGCGCGCGACTAGAGCTCCTCGGACTCTCGAAAGGAGCGCTGTACTGCACCATGATCGGGCGAACATCACCCGAATGCGTCGTACATTACAAGCAAAAGGGCCAAAAGCCTACGCCCGATATGGTTAGTGAGGGATGGGTAGCGAATGCAGCATTTGGCCTGATGACACCGAAAATCCCAAAACCTCCCATTCCAGCACGACACAAGCAGGGTATGCGGTTGGTAAAGCAAAAATCGGGGTCTTTGCAGCCATGACAAAAGCCAAGAGTTTGGACCAGATTATATAATCAGGCCATTCAGCCTCTAAGACGTTTATGACTCACCTAACAAATATACGGCGACGTTATGGCATAAAAAGGTGTTTCACGGCACTGACCCAAGAGGTATTATATATACAGAACATCCCCCATTAGGCAAAGCCATGTCGGTCAAAACAAACTCATCCCGCTCCAAAACTAAGGTTAGTAGGAATGAGAGGAGTCAGGAAAGGAGCCAGCACTCGTCCTCCCGTTTCGGTTGTGAGCGCTGAGCAAATAGGCACAGCCAGGTTCAACTCGGGAGGAGTCAGGAGGGGAGTCGGTACTAGTCCTCCGTTTCGGTTGTGAGCGTGGGAGCGGTTAGGCGCAGCCGAGGATCAAATAGACTTTGCCTAAGCAAAAGCGGCAAGCGCGCAATAGCGAGAGATGCGCGGTATCACGCGCCTCCCTTATTCCCAAGAATGTTGGAAGTTCCGGCTCTGCACGACGACTAGTCCATATTCGGGATTCCAGCCCACAGAAAGTGTGGGGCAAACATAAGGCCTGGGATCTAGTCAATGGACGAGGTTTAGTGCCCTACCCGTTCATAAACGAGGAAGGGCACAGGCGCGCCCAATTGGGTATGGAAAGCCGAGTCTTACCACTTCGAGATAGGACTCATCCAGTTTCAGCCAATAGGACCATACAGAGTTCCATTCGTGGTTTGTGCGGGCGCATATGCACTTTGTAACAGCCATGACAAACCCTATGAGAAAACAAATTTGGAGGGCTTAACCTAAAAAATTCCCGAATGCGCCCTCCGCTCAATTTCGGGGCCGCGCTCTAAGTCTCCATGCAACGCCTGGAGGGCTTAACCTAAAAATTCCCGAATGCGCCCACCGCTCAATTTCGGGGCGGCGCTCTAAGTCTTCTGGAGGGCTTAACCTAAAAAATTCCCGAATGCGCCCTCCACCGCTCAATTTCGGGGCGGCGCTCTAAGTCTCCATGCAATTTGGAGGGCTTAACCTAAAAAATTCCCGAATGCGCCCTCCACCGCTCAATTTTGGGGGGGGGGCGCTCTAAGTCTTCAAGCAATTTGGAGGGCTTAACCTAAAAATTCTCGAATGCGCCCTCCACCGCTCAAATTCGGGGCGCGCTCTAAGTCTCCATGCAAAGCTGGAGGGCTTAACCTAAAAAATTCTCGAATGCGTCACCCGCGCTCAGATACGGGGCGGCGCCGAAAGACACTCAAAAATTCTACGAATGCGCCCTAAAACTCTTCAAGTTCCGGGGACTTAGCAAAAATTCCCCCGAATACGCACTCCGTCGCTCTAATTCGGGGGGCGGGGTCCTAAAGCTAAGTGAACTCTAGAAGAGTACTAAAACCTCTTTGGTCGAATGCGCCTTTATCCAGCCACTTTCGCATGGGCAACTCAAAATCACTCCAGTAGAAACGACAACACGAATATATAGAAAAGCAACCAAATACCAAAATAACTATCGCATATGGCGATACGCCACCAAAAGGACTTAAACTGTTCAAGGGTTCCCGGAACCCTGGCCACGCAGGGCCACATACACGGCCACGCAGGGCCAAATACAGCAAAGCTAAGTCTTTACAAAGAAAAGAGAGATTAAGAGTCGGCGGCAGTTTCGGCTGCAGGAGATTGGGGACGGGGCGCGCCAGCTTCGGTCGACGCCGCCGCGGATGGGTTCACGGCACCCAAATGTTCGCCTTGTGCGGTACCTTCGGGCGCAAGGGCCATCTCCGGCGACCGCAGCGTGTTGGAAGACGGCGTGTTGCCCGCCGAAGCCGCCTCGCGCTCGTCCCTATCCCGAATGTAGGCCACGACCCGGTCACGGATAATGGCTTCTTCCGCCTCATCTCCCTAAAAGTAGGAAACACGAAAATGATCAAGTCGGCCAAAGATTCCCAACCGGACCCATCAAAAACGACAAGCGCCATTCGGCAACTTTTACCTCCGCCACGCTCAGTGCCGCTCTCAGCAAGCTGAGATTGCGACCGCCACCGTTCCAGAAGCCGCTGAAGAACTTCACGGCGGCCTCGTGCGCGTCCCCATCCGGGACCCAGAAGCGGTCCGCGTCATCGGGGGCCGGAAGCGCTGCCGCGTGCGGACAGCCCGCGTCCTTCAGCGCCTTGCACAGCGCACGGGTGGTTTCAAGGGCAGCCCAACGGCGTCGAGCTCCATTTGGCCCTCCAAGCGGCGAGCCCGGTCCGGAGGAATCGGGCGAAATCCGAACACCGAGGTATCCTCCCCGATAGGGGCACCACCACCTCCTCGCCAACTCCGGCCACCGCGCGCGAAGATGGTAGCGGCCTGGTTGAGTTCATCAAGTTGTTGGCGACGGGCGGACCGTAGGCGGTTGGGTATTCCTTTCGGTCCTGGCGGTCCGGGCATCGGCTTCGGCCTCCTCGCGCGCAGCTTTCTCCCTATCAAGCTCGGTGCGCGCTTGCGCCAGCTCCTCTTTCAGCCTGCGCACCTCGGCCTCGCTTTCGGTGAGTTTAGACTCAACGAAGGCGCCGCGCAATCTGCAGCGGCGCGAAGCACTTATAACGGTTCTTTGCGCGAGAAAAAAAAGAGTGAGAATGTAAACAACCCGAATAGGAAAAGACTTCGATCATTCGGGATCGACAACTTACAGAAATTGCGTGGAAGTTGATAGCCGAGAGGAGCTCCAGGCGATCCACCTTGGCCAAATCCCTTTCGGTGGTGGTGGCACTAAAGGAGGTGCTGCCCAGTCGAAAGCGACACCCGCCGCGCTGGCGGCCACGCCACTCGCGCGGCGAGTCCACCCCGCGATTAAGCAAGCGTCCGGCCGCCCCTAGAGCACGAGCAAGTTGGTAAGTCCTTTCACGGTCCGGGCTCGTGTCTTCGGGAGATGAGCACCCCGAATACACGCGCATGTGGTCGCATTCATCAGGGCTCGCTCTAAGGAGAGCTGCCATGTCCAAATAGAGCACACGCCGCGGTTTCGGGGTCATGCGGCGAGCTCGCGGTGGAATCGGGACTTACCGGAGGTCTCCTGGCCGGATTCGGGTTCTGGTCGAAACGGGCCGGGATGCTCCGCGGAAGCGGCGGCGGCATTGGAGCGGGCGCCGCACCGGCCGTGAGTACACCCGTGGCCACAGGTCTTTTGGTCATCGCGAAAGTGCCCCGGGGCGTCTGCCGGCCTTTTTAAGCTCACGCCCGGGGAACTCGGCGTTGGGTGCGCTTTCGGAGGTAAGCGGCATGGGTCGAAATCTTCTTGCGCGTTCGGCCATCGTGCTAGAACAACCGGTATCGTCTGCAAAACATAAGGACGAAAATGTCACATTAGTTCATGACGTCCGAGATGTCAACGGCTACGCCCTAATGCGCAACGCGAATCTGACTCTACCATTTCGGCATGAAAAGGTTCCGGGACCCCAAGGAAATCCAATGAGAATTTAGAGCTGCTTTTCAGAGGTTTGGTCCACAATCGTCCGGCCATTTCGCGGCATACCTGAACATCGCGAGCCTCCGGTTCCGGGCGTTACCGGCTTTGCCTTGCGCGCTTTCGTTTCTCGGCGGCAACGGTCTTGGCAGCCCGAATCGGCGCGAAGGACCCAGGTCTTGTGCGGGGCCGATCGGGCGCTCCGATGCGGGTCCACGCCGTGCGCCACCCTCCGGCTCGTTGACGTCACCGCTGCTTTGTGCCTTGGGCGCTTTCGGGCCGGGGGCGGCCTTTCCGAATAGCGGATACCCATGCAATCCGAATGCGGTTTTCCTCGGAGAATTTCCAAGTCGAAGCATTTTCTTCTTATGCTCCTGTCTCCATATGGCCCGCACAATCGAACGGCCTTCTTCTCCAGCGCAGCCAAGTACGCAGCATCTGACTCAAAGTGATCCGGGCGCTCTAGGAGATAATCGGGACCCCGATAGCCGTTGATGTCCCGAATAGGCTCGAATTTCACAAGTTCACACAAGGGCCATTCGTCGATAGCTATCATTTCTTCCGCCAAGTCACGGCTAGTTTGCCGGCTGGCGGTAAGAGAATACGCTTCCGCGACCGCGTGATCTGCCGGACCGAAAGTGTCGTGAGGCGGATGCTTCTCACCAATCATCACGGCCATCAAAGACACCAAGGGGTTTGCCCGGCGACGCCTTACTCTCTGGGCGGCTTCTATCTCTTCGTCCGAGGCAACCCGAATGTAAAACCAAAACTTGTTCCAATCTTCCCATTTCTCTTTGAAGGTGGGCACCAAGCAGTTCTGCTCTTGCCCTGGAGCCGGCACGAAATTGTAAGATCCATATTCGGCGCGAATATTGGGCCGCCCATCAACCTTCCCCACTTTCGAGTGGAAGTGGGTGCAATGGAGCTTCACGAAATGTGCAACACTTGGCTCGTGGCCCATCATTTTCGTAGCCATGGCGTATATACTAAGCCGGGCGATTGCATTCGGGGTGAGATGATGGATCTGCAGGCGGTACTTTTGCAGAACGTCTCCAAAAAATGGATCCACGGGAAACCTCAACCCGGCGATGAAGAAGTCACGGAACACAACTGCCTCATTCGGTCTCAGTTTCGGGGTAACCTCGTCCCCCGGCGCTCGGCTCCTTTCGCGCTCAAAGGCGCTCAGAAGGCCGCTGCGTTGATACGAGTCAAGTCGCTCTTCGTCAATTTTAGATCGGCATATGATGCCGGTGTGCCCCTCTATTCTGACCCGCCGACTTCTTCGTGCCGGGCCAGATTCGCCTGCTTCACCCCCATCCGGTCCGGCGGACGCTGTGCTCCCCTCCGCCCCGTCATATTCCGCAGATTCGGCATATTCTTCACCCGCCGCTCGGCGCTCCTTGGCCGCTAGCGGTTTCTTCGCGGACAAGTCAACCGAGGTGCCACCATCGTGGGTGCTATGGCGCGAATAGGTTCAACCATCTCGAGGCTCTCCCGAGGCGGCCCCCGGATTCACGTGGCATTCTTTCCGATCCGGATTGGCTAAGTTGGGCCGCCGGTTCAGCGCAAAAAGCGGAGAGCCCGGATGCGGTGTCGTGGGCTGTTCTGGATGAATCCCCGGACGAGGAGCTTTCGGACATAGGCAATCGCTCCGATAGGACGCCCAGGCTTCCGAACTATGAAGAAAAATGAAACTGCGTTCAATAGGGCCGGTAGCAACATTTGTACCTTACCTAATCCTCCTCGCTCAGCCCCGAAAGCCTAAATAACGCAAAAGGAAACGAAAGTGCAAAACCCTTACCGAATGAGGAGGAAGAGTCCGGATGCGGAGACCGGAAGCGATCCTCGAATGCGTCAGAGGCAGGCGCGCAGGAGCTAAGTGCTCGCCCCCTCACGCGTCTCCGCCTTTTATAGGCAGGAGGCGGCCGTGGGGGAGCCGACGCGTCGGTTCGCGCGAATCGAGGCGTCGTTTCACGCGAATCGAGGTAAAAAAAAAAAAAAAAAAAAAAGGTCTCCTCATCCTGGGGGCGGCGTCGGCACATTCGGCACGGTCGTAATCGGCGAGCTAGCGTCTTTTCGGCTTCGTTGCACTTTCGGCACAAACACTTTCGGCGTGTCAGCGTTTTGGCGGCCTTGCCCGGAAGGGGCCGCCCATTCCGGGTAAGACCGGAGGGCTACTGTTGGGGGCAGGAGTGGAATTGGCCACCCCGTCCCCCCTGATTGTGTACGCCATGTGTGTTTGATGTGCGCAGGTACGGGCGGAAAGCCCCGATAGCGCAAGCCGCGCGCGTCGGTGCGACATCGGAGCCCCGGGACGAAATCCCCGATAAGCGCGGGAAGACGCGCATTCGGCATCAACGGCGCCCGGAGAAAACCCCGATAGCGCAAGCCGCGCGCATTCGGTGCGACATCGAGCCCCGGGACGGAAGGCCCGATGGCGCGGGAAGGCGCGCGTCGGCGTCGACGGGCGCCCAGTGGAAGCCCCGATAGCGCGAAGACGCGCATTCGGCGTCGGCGACGCGGGGAGAAAACCCCGATAAGCGCGACGGCGCGCATTCGGTGCGACACCGGACCCGAGACGGAAAGCACCGATAGCGCGGAAGATGCGTCGGCGCAAGTGCGGACGCATTTGGCGGCCAGGCAGAAAGGAGAGCCCGGATGTGTCTTGGTCGGTAGTTAACCGGCAAGCGTGGGCCCTTGGGCCATTTACTTGTCTGCCCCGTGTCGGCTGCTCCTGAACGTAGAAATTAGGGTTGCCAGGGGCATTCTTGTACAAAATGCAACACGGCTTCCTATAAATAGACCCCACGGGGACGTTGTAAGGGACACGGACTCCGTGCGTTTTAGCCGGAGCACAAGGAATATAAGGTTCGTGTTGTTCATTTCGTTTTGTAGTTCTTCGTCTCCATTATCTCCTGTTTTGGTCCTTCAGGGGGTGCAACCCCAAAGGGCCGAAACAACAAGATTTATGTAAGTTTCACAAGCATATAATAACAATTTAATATCAACAAGCCTTACTTCAAATTCAGGAGACGTCCAATAATTTATGAGATACTCCCAATCACTTTCATTAACTCTATCACCATACTTTTCCTTCAGTTGCTCATTTGTGAGGTTATCATCAAAATATGCTTTCTTCAGGTCTCCCTTGAAATCCTTCCATTTCTTTCCAGCAGTAACTAAAACCCAATCCATAGCAGCATCTGGAATATCATATTTTGCCTGATTTTTCCATGGGAAAATGCATAGTTTCAGATATATAATACATGAAGATAGCAGTAACTAAAGTTTGAAGACAGCATTGCTTTGTATCAGATATATAATACATGAAGATAGATTACTGCAGAATTCACTAGATAGATAACTGCACCCACTAGAATTCATACGGTTGATTTCACACTATAAAGAAGCATACAGTATGAAAATAGAAGAGCATGCAGCAGCTGAAGCACGTGCAATGAGCTAATAACACCATAAATTACCTTTAAATCCTTCCAAAGTGGAACCTTAACAGTTTCAAAATCAACAAGCCTCCAATCAGAATGCTGAACCGATATCTTTCTCGCTAAACAACCAATAACACTAGCAAGCTCCCTAGAAGTTGAACCTACAGGCTGATCATGGTCATTAAGAATTACTTTGACTTTTGGCATATCCGGTGTCCTTGCAAATACTTCTTTCATTCTGGAGATACCCCTCCCTTGCCTTTTCTGGTGTGGACTATTCTGAACTGTAACAAAACAAACTTTAAACATGAGAAACAACTAGAATGACAAGATATGATTATGATGGAAGATATAACAAAAGACAAGGTATAATACCATTGTTGGCACATAAAAAATCCCCAATTGGTTCACAATCTAGATTGTCTTCATCAATCTCCTCATGTGCATTATTCTCAATAGGATCTCTTTGTGGCCACGGGCGCAAATTACGTGCTTCCGTTTCAGGAACAACTGTGTGAGTTCTCTGCAAATAACCGGTGGCACAATTAAGTACTTATCACGAAATCTGCAATCACTAACAACAAAGTTCTTACTGAACCTTTTTCCTTTTCTTATGTTGATCATTCAGCTCTTCTGCCAATCTGCGGAGATTAAGTTCTTTTATCTTCGCATCAACAGCTGCAACATTTGCATTCCTCTTCTCTAAATACGGGTTGGGAGGGGCAGAAACATCTTTTCTAGCGGTTGCCATTTTTCCTCCTGAAAGATTAGAAAAAAAAACATTAATTTTTGCAAGAAAGCATTTCAAAACTTATTGCAGCAACATTATTTAAAACAATGCTTACTTTCTGGACCTATTTTTAGGTATCTTTTTATCAACAAATATACGATCTATGTCAGTTCTAACAGAAGGGATAACCCCATTGATAATATCAACAGTCACAGTGCCACTTAGATTAGTCACAGAAGGCATAACTTGTCCATTATCATTATCAGTATGGTCAATATTATCCAAGTTATATGAACCACTAGGAATGGATTGAACAGCAGCAGCCCACTCATTATCAACCTCAGGGACATAATATACTTGAAGTGCTTGTGAAGCTAGAATGAAAGGTTCATCTGATATCCTTTCACCTGTATTGAATAAATGCCTAAAGTTAACACTTGTGGTCCCAAACTGATCTGTTTTTACCCATTTATCCTCAACCCAATCACACATGAAAAGCACCACATTTCCTTTGTGTTGATAGTTCAACTCAAGAATTTCCTTTATAACACCATAATAGATTTTCTTCCCAACTATAATCTGATCATTATTGCCCCTCTCAAAGCTTGTTGACTCTGCAACTACAGCAACCCCACTATTTTGAACAACTCTACCCTCATCATAGGATTTTGTGTGGAAATTCAATCCATTTATGGTATAGCTACTATATTTCTGTGCAGTCATCATTGGCCCCTTCGCCAATATCTTGTTGCATTTGAAGTACATTTGAAGTTGCATTGCTGAGTTTTCTTCTTACTTACATGCAACCTAAACCACTCATGAAATGATTCATGATGCATGCGGCTGATTTCTTGTTGACTTCGAATACCAATTGAGGATAGGTAGTGGGCATGCTTGCTGTACATATCATTTTATCAAATTAGAATGTATTAAGTAATTGATCATGTGAAATGTACAATAATTTTAGATGCCTTACTCCAAGTATGGTCCTATATCACCATAGTTGAATAAAACATATCTATGAGCTTGCAGCCATGTCTTGTGGTCTATACTCATTGTGCACTTTCCAGCCAATCCTCGACCAATGGTACGAAAGAAAGGAGTTGTGCTAAAATCTTCATGGTTTACAACTTGATAGCCAACTTGAGTCCCACCATGCAGATAGCGAGCACAAAGTGTAAGGCACTCAGTAAACATAGACCACTCCATAATTGATCCCTCAGGGTGACTTCTTGTATGAACAGAACCCTTTAATCTCATTAGATATCTATATGGAAATAAAAGGCAAACTGATATGTTATAAAATAGTACCTACGAAATTTTGTTAACTATAGATTTATATGACTAAGAAAATTACCTCTCTACTGGCCACATGCTACGAAAATGGACAGGACCAGCTATTCTTGCTTGAGCAGGAAGATGTACCATCAAGTGTACCATCAGATCAAAAAATGATGGAGGGAATATAGCCTCAAGAAGGCTCAAGGTTTCAGCTATATCAGCCTCTAGACTATCCATATCACTTCTTCGAATGACAGGGGAGCAAATTTTCTTGAAAAAATTACTTATTCGAATCAATCCAGCACTGACAATTTCAGGCAATATTTTCCTCACAGCAAGGGGCAGCAAGTGTTGAAGAATAATGTGGCACTCATGACTTTTTAGCCCAAATATTTTTTTCTCATTGACATGGATGTTGTGTCGTATATCAGATGCATAACCATCAGGAAACTTGACCATTTTTAGTATTCGACAAAATAACTTCTTCTCATCAGAACTCATTGTGTATGGTGCTGGTGGTAAATAAAACTGGTCATCAACTTCAACAGGGTGAAGATCACTTCTAATACCTAGAGTTTGAAGGTCCAGACGAGAATTCAAATTGTCCTTGGACTTTTCAGTGGCTCCCAGGAGTGTGTTAATTAAGCTTTCACTCACATTTTTCCCTATATGCATGACATCAAGATTATGTCGCAGCATCAAATCTTTCCAATATGGAAGTTTGAACCAAATAGATCTCCTTTTGAAAATGGCTAAGGGCTCCCCTTCCTCCCGTCTTTTTTTTGATGGTTTTTTCCCAGATGGATCCTTGCCAAAACTTGTACTAAGATCCTTAGTGCAATCCAAAACTTGCTCCCCAGAAAGTGGTGTAGGTGCTGGCCTAAACTCAGTTTTGCCACCAAATTTATTAGCATCAAACCTAAATGGATGGTTTTCATGCAAGAATCTACGATGATCCATGTAGCAAGTCTTGTTACCACTACCAAGTCTAAGTGAAGATGTAAATAGGTGGCACTCAGTGCATCCTGCTTCACCAGATGTGGTAGACCCGGACACATAACCTAAACACGGGTAATCTGAAATAGTCCACAACACTGCTGCCTTCAACTCGAAGAACTCACCCGTTGAAGCATCATAGGTTCTAACTCCATTTTCAAACATATCTAACAAATCATAAATAAGTGGCTGTAAAAAGACATCCATATCCTTGCCCGGGGCATATTTACCAGGAATGAGAGTAGAAAGGATGAAATTTGACTGCTTCATGCACATGGAAGGTGGGAAATTCAGTGGAATACAAATACCAGGCAAAACACTATAGCTAACATTGTTCATTCTAAATGGATTAAACCCATCCGTGGCAAATGCTAGACGGATATTTCGACTATCTGCAGAAAATTCTGGATGCCTCTTATCAAAGTCCTGCCATAGAGGTGAATCTGCAGGATGCCTTAACAGACCATCCTTTTTTCGGGTTTCATCATGCCATCTTGTTAGATTTGCTGTTTTAGAGGACAAAAATAACCTCTGGAGTGATTTCTTTATAGGAAAGTAGCGAAGAACCTTCTTAGGAACCTTAGACACATGTCTCCCATCGAGGCACTTCCTATCTGATTTCCATCGAGAAACCTCACATGTCGGACATGAATCTAAATCCACATACTCTTTCCAGTAGAGAACACAATTGTTTTCACAAGCATGAATACTTTTGTAACCAACTCCAATGGTTTTCACTAATTTCTTAGCTTCATGAAAGTTTCTAGGTAGATTTGGACCCCAGGGAATGCATCATTAAGTAGTTCTAGTAGTACGTCCATAGATCTATCAGTCCATCCTCCTAGGAGTTTGATGTGGAGCAACCTAATTAGGAACCTAATTTGTGTATATTTCTTGCAATTTGGGAAAAGTTCTTTGCTATTTTCTCGCTACCAACTTTTGAAGGGCAACTAGCTCGGGACAAGTCTCCAAATTTGAACTATTGTCTTCAAAATCTCCTTTATCATCTAGACCGGCAGCTAAGTCCCTAAGCAAATCAGATATTTCATCATCCTCACTAGAATCCTCTATGACCTCGAGCGGTAGCACCATAATTCTCATGAATCATAGAAGAGCTAGCTTCTCCATGTAAGTTCCATGTTCTATACCCTTCTAGAAATCCATCACATATTATGTGCTCACGAACTTCACCGCCTCTTTCCAAAATGAGTTTACACACTTCCTACACGGGCATAATATCTTGCTGCCCACTGCAGAATTACTGAAAGCAAACGATAAGAAACTATTCACTCCTTGCAAATATGTCTTGGTGTGCCTATTTGAAAGTTTTAGGTTAAATACCATTTAACATATATATAGAACTTTCAATATTTGTCAAGTTATTGGTTTTTACCTAGCATTATCATCAATCCATGATTTATCCATATTGAACCTTCATGGAAGACAGCAAGCAGATTTCAATATGAAATGGAAAAACATATCGTAAGCACTGAAATACTTCCTCCGCATGAAAAAAAAAGAGATCAATAGCTAGGCAAATAGAAACCTACCGATAGAAACAAGTAGAGCTGCTGCCAAGAGCACGTTCAGATGCCTTCCCAAGGTATCCAACTACACGTGGAGTAGCTGCAATAACAATATGATGACATCAGACTTGGCTGGTATATACCAATAAGTTCAGAGAATATTGGCACACAAAGTAGTATACATTCTTACTTCATCAAGCAAATAGGTAAAAATAAAAGATGTTGTGATTAGCAAGCTACTATAGCCGATCCATTTGAAATAATGAAGGTAGGGATACTGACCATATAACAGAATAAAGGAATGCTGACCAAATCAAAATCACATAGCACAGCAAGCAGTATGAGTAATGACGAGGTAGGGAACAGGAAATGGAAAGGGCAAGGACACGGGGAGAAGGGACACACGGTGGTACTGCTATCTCCTTGTGTTTCAGATTTATTAGTGCTTCAGACATTACTTCCTGCTACTTGCAGCACCTGAGATCACTGATAGTTCAGAACCTGAACATCAAGCACAACAGATCCAAGTACATGGCAACAAATCTTCGAAGTGTGTTTATCTAGTTCTGTATCTGCACCTCGACATGCATCTGATGTAGATAATGTCACACAGGGAACAAAATACGTAGTTGGAGGCAGCCGGCCGCCCATCCACCATCTAGCAGTGTCGGCGTCCTGTTGGTGGCTGGGTACGGTCCTATATGGATCTGCCCCTCCTATACGTACTCAGCAATGGAGGGAAGGGAAGAGAACGAGTACGTACCTGCTCGTGTACGCTGCTGTACGACGACGGCGGGACAGGGAACGGCGTATGTGACAACCGGCTGGGGATGATGGCGGCGGCGGCCTGGGCGAGCAGTGCTGGGGACGGCGGCCGCAATACCACGGATGGAGGCTGCAGTGTCGTGGAACAGCAGCCTCTCGACGGCGGGGACGGCGGTCACGGTAGGGATGCCCACGAGCGGTCTTTGGGGGACGGGGAGCCGCGGCGATGGCGGCTGCGCGCCCGCGGGACGGCACCCTCGACGGGGCGGGGACGGCAGCCTCGATGACGGAGACGGCGGTCACGGCAGGGATCGATTCCCACAAGCAGTGCTGCGGTAGCTGTGGAGATGAGTCCGTGAGATTGGGGAATTTGGGTTTGGGTGGATGGCGGCTGCGGCTGCTGGGGGAATGGATAGAGTTGAGTCCGTGAGGTAGGGTTTTTGCTGAAAGGCTGACTAGTGGGCCACGAAAATATTGTGCGCGGGAGTGGGCTGGGCTCAGCGCGGCAAAGATGAAAATGGGCTATAGCGACCGATTGTTGGATTCTAAGATTCATTTATAGCGACCGATAGAGTGACGTAAAATGTAGCGACCGATCTTCTGTCCATACAAAGGAAAATAGCGTCCGATGCTCTGTTACAAGGTTATAGCGACCGATAGTCCGCCGTTTATAATAAGTTATAGCGGCCGTTGTCGGACGCTATAGATTGGTTGTGGTATAGTGCATATGCATCTTCCTCGGGCCATGCAGTGTACTCGTCCTCCAAGCGCCAGGTTATATATGGTGTCCTGATGCAGTGCAAAGGCGGAGTACCATGTTGAGGCTCATGTGGCGGCCGGCCGATTGCTGCTGGTTGGTGTAACTCCTCCAGGAGCTGCAAATCTCGATTCTATATATTGGTGACAATTGTCTAATGTGATAACGATTACGTTGTCTATTTGACCACTAACCCCGTCCATCATTGTCATACCAAGCATAATGAGAACGACATCCACTTCATCCGTGGGAAGGTTTGCTCTGTGATAAGTTCACATTCTCCATGTTCCTTTGACACACTAGTTCGCAAACATCATGACCAAAGGGTCTTCTCGTACAGTTGTTTTCGGATTTTTTGACCAGTACGTGCGGTCATGATCCTAACACTATAATTGCAGGCAACAAGATTATTGTACAGCTAGCACATTGTCAATGGTATAGCTAGTGTATTGTATGCATTGTACATGTAAATGGCTTCATATACATGAAGGCACCCCCCCACAATGGGTGTGTTGTGATTTTCTGAAACCTCTCTATCTCTCTAAAAGGACAAAATGTAATTCATTACTAGCTAGGCAGGTGCCAAAAGGAAAACCTTATATGAAGTAAATGAAGCAAGGGCAAAGATATGAATTAATTGCCATATAACTGTTAATAAATAAACAAGAAAAGAGAGCCCGAAAAACCTATATATGCCAACGCTCAGTATTCTATGTTTTTGTTACCATCAATCAAAAATAGCCATAGAGATGGATATATGCATATAAAAAACGTTTTATATAGTGGTTCTTTAATAGGCATAGGAGGTATTAGGATATTCAGTTAAATTATGGAACGACTGGCTAGAAGATAAAGGTACATTATTGTGACGGCTTGGTCAGGTCACTGCCCTCTTCACTGGTTATTCTGGCTCCACGCTGAAGAAGGTGCCAGATGTTATGGTATGAACTGCAGTAGCTTCCAAGCCTTGGTACCTGTCTTGTATCTTTAGTGTACAGAAAATTCATAATCAGCAAACATCTTGTGTGATTAGTTCCACTGATTTACTTGACCTAGATTCTTAAAGGAATATGAATCAATTGCTTCAGTATCCAATTAGGTGAAAAATTTCTAACTAGTTTGTTCATGTATTCTCTTCCCCGGCTTCCATTTTGTTGGAAGGGAGAAAAGAGAGAAAGAGAACGATGTGATTGGAGGGCGAGCTGGATGAGAGAGATTGGTATTAAAGTGTAACATTTTTACAGCCCACATTCATCGCCAGTGACATAGGGTATGGCAACATGTGATGAGAAGACTGTTTAGTAGTGATAACCTATCCTAGCGGCAACCGCGAAAATAGACAAATGATCTAATACTCTTTTGTAAAATTGCACACGTCTTAAAGCAGGCGACAAAAGTGTAATAATTACGTCTTAAAGTAGTGATGCCCGCCATGCGTTGAGAGGGTATTACCTTATCCTCAACACCCTCGTGGCCGCATCGACATCCATGATGTAGACGGTGCAGTGGTTACTTTTTCTAATTTCGAAGTTCGAACATGAGTAGCAGCGAGCCGCCCAACTTTGGATATCCATCATGAAGCGGCAGCGGTGAAAGAGAATGGAGGTGGGTGACATGCTCTCCGCGTAATAGAAGAATGATAGTTCATGCATGTGTTGGGCCAACTAATGTAGGACCCAGGTGGATACAATAAGTAATTAATAAAACATGTAATTTTTTAGCAACAAACGAATAATTATTTGGTGGGCTACTTCAAGAAGTGTACAAGTTTTCTAGAAGAGGAGTATTACAATAGTTCTTCACGATATTGGCGATCAACCATTACCTCCTTGACATGATGAACACTCATTTTTCTGTTGCCTCGGCTGGTGAATTCGCATAATTTGATTTTTCTCTAATGTTGCACGGAGTGTGTTCAACAATCATGGAAAGCAAAGAAATCGTGTGGAATGGCATCGTACGGGGAATCGAAGACTGGAGCATACAACTGTGTCTCCTCTGTAAGTGTCGTCGCCCCCATCAACCTACTCCAACCACAACACCTCCTTTGGTGATCGGCGGTGCTATGGTGTCCACAGCCACTCACACATCTTATTCAGTGAAGAACAGTCATGCTACTACAAAATGGATTTTAATTTGGAGATAAACCGTCCAACGCTCCAATTAATAGAGATATACATTTTTAGGGATTTCCATCCCATAAATACTCAGATGGGCCTCAAGCGAACACCCGCCATTGTAAATCATTTATGATGCAAGCCTACTGTTTCACAGAAGGTGATTTTCGCTAGTGCAAAACCCTTAATATCCTACTGCCTCCCATGTCTACTGCATCCTAACAGAGCTACACATAATCTTTGATTTCTGCCAAGAGCCACTACTGGAATCATGTTCTTCGCTCGGCAAAGGTTGTGCCGAGTGCCACACTCAAAGCAAAGGGCCTCCAGTAATTTCTTTGCCGAGTGCCGGAGGGCCTGAGCACTCGGCAGAGTGGCTTTACCGAGTGCCCAAGATTTGGCACTCGGCAAAGGTGGGCTCTCCAGTAGTGAGCACTGAATATGAGCACAAGGAAAATACTATTAGCTCCATAGTTCATATCAGTTGTTCTAATCTTGAAGCCTCCACAAAGCAAAGAGAAACAATGCAGCGGCATAGTTTATATGGCCTCACAACTATCCTGGTTGATGAAGCAGCCGATGTCGTACCCAGCTGCCCTATGAAACAAATATCTCATCACACAGTGCACATGCTTAACAGGTGCCATAGTTCCTTTTAAATTTATCAAGGTGGGACAATAATTAATAGTACGATATGATTACGAAGTACAAGGGAGAATCAAAATAATAGTACGATATGATTCTGATCATGGTTAAAAGAACAAGGATCTCCATGTTATAAATATATATGATAAACAGAGAGACAAAAAGAAGAAAAGGTATAGAGAAAATAATGAAAATATTAATTTTGTGTTAGTAGCACCAGTAATTTTGTATTAGTCCCACCCAAATGATTTATAGAGAACTCTACCATGTAGGGTACAGGTGGCTCAAGGCCCCACTAAGCTAGCCGTCTCAACAAATGCAACATCAGAGTCAGGCTTGTATTAGTAACTGCTCTTGAAAATAAGACTTTCATGAACGACTTGTAACATGATCCCCCTCAGAAGATGCATATGTAAAGGCCGATGGATATGAAGCCGCGTCTACAAATCCTCCATGCATCTATACTAGCTATATTCTTTCTCGATCTTGGGGACATTTACTATAACCTAAGGAGGAGGAGGGGGGATCTTGCACTACCCCCCAAAAAATGCAATTCTATATGGGGTTTATCTTTTGATTTTGATTAATTTAGCGGAGGAGTCTCTAGAAGGCAAGTAAATGCTATTCAATGTAACTTTTTCAGGTTCTAGTGATAGATTAGTACGTAATTAGGATTATTTTCTCTCTCTTGGATGTGGTTGTTGCTTCTAATGAAAAACTAGGAAACATGTGGACTTCAACCTGCATTACCTACTAGGATAAGACCACCCCCTATGGGTGAATGAGACATCCAATCGATCAAAAATAAAATGAATCTATTATTTTACTTCATCCCTGAACTCCTACTTTTCCAGATCTATATCTTGCCATGAAAAAAATCGTGGATGATTTAGGTCGATTTGCCGACCATAGATCAACACAGATATGTCTTCCCCATGGTTATTCATGAGAGGCATTTGTGGGTCTTCGCGACATCTCTCCCGAAACCTATTTGGCCGGGTATTTTTAGGTTCACTGGTAAGTGTTGTGTTGCGTAGCACGAGAACTTAATATTTTGAGGCGTGTGACTAGAAAAGTCATCAACATCAATTGCCTAGCACTCAAGCTGATAGGCAAACTACACCATGTGTACCACATGAACAAAGATAAAACATAGTTTCTGTATACAATATTAATTACCACTATCTTTTTTCATGTTTTTTTATAAGGAAGCTTTTATTGAAACCTTAGTGGCATCACATCGAGTTAATACAAAGCCACAAAAGGCAACTTCTGGCCTTTGCCTAACATGAGGCACACAGCCAAAGAGACAGAAGAAACCTGGCACAATCTAGTGACTATCAATTCTTAAACTAGACCGCCACCCATGTGCCTAGGAAAAAAAAATCCTTGGCCACCTGCGTCAATTGTTGCGATACCTGTATATGTTAGAAAGCAAAAAGGGTTCTTGTTATGTGCTCCAGGTGTGTGATGAGTATGTTTAGGTTGATAATTTGAGGAAGTTATGTTCCTGCAACTATATAATGTAGCAGCATTTCCTTGGTTTGCATAGGCGGGACATGCTTGTATCATTTCCTAAGGAAAGTTGTTTGTTGTTATTTTTTCTTTTGTTTAATTTTATAGTCACTCATCAATAGAGTCCGCTAGAAATATATTACCTTGCTATAGAGAAATGGACTAGGAAGTGTGCGCTATCAAAGTTGTGCTTACCAAATGCAGTGTATGTTCAGCTCCTACAATCAACCGAGACATGACCAAATCTTCAGTATATCATACTTGATTCAGTAATAGGTGTGGGAGGTATTTGGAAATTTTCAGTACTCTGTCGAGAGCGATGGCGGTATACAAAAGAGAAGAGAGGCAGTCGTGGTGATAGCATATGTGAGAAACAAATTAGAGAAACAGATCTAAGACCTGTGAACTACATTGACGATGACAGTACTAGGAAAGTATCATGAGCTGAGCTGAGTCAAGCTAAGTGGCAACTAATGCATGTGTCGAATCCCAATGGGCTGAAGGCCTCAATGCCTGTTTGGTTCTTGGCTTGTACTAGGGTTCGCCAAGGCACACTTGATACCCTCTGGGATGGTCAATATTTTAGTTTTACATACATGCAAAAACCTTTATTTTTGAGAATTACCACACGTACCGATTCTTTACCTGCCACTTATTTGTATGTTTATGGGTGCAAAAGAGGCCAAGAAATGATTAAAAAGCTATCTAAGTTACCTACCAACTCATTTCCATTTTTAAATTTAGTGTTTTATAAGCTTGCACCATATCCCCCCACTCTACAAACTGGAGGCCAACTCAGTTGTTCAACGCTGCCGTGGGGAAACTGTCTGACTAAGAGGATATGGATCGTCTCATGGAGGAGCCACATCATGGCAGCCAGAGCTTCGTGGACTGTGAAATCTGCCTCAACTATATATGAAGGGCAGTGCCGACTGAGAGGTGCTAAAATATAATACTGCAGCACGGCAGAAACTGATCTTCACAAATACAAAACATTGTATATCCTGCTACAGCCTTTCATACCTATTCAATCTAAAGCAGAGCTACACCACAAAGATAATCCAGGCTATGTGTGGAAAACACTAAATAAAAAAAGGAAAAGAATTGTTATAGTGAGTAATAATATAGCCTAACAACTGTCATCATTAATCAAGCTGTGAACATCATACATGCTCACCGATTATTCACATCGATATTTGTTTCTTTTCAGCTGCACTCGGAAACAGATATCACATTGACTCCAATCTATACACAATTGCATTGTACTGTTGCAACCAGAATTTTAGTCGCACATACACATGCATCATTTATTTGATTTTATGGGTGCAAAACCAATTCTTGTTTTTCCATCTATCTATTTGGGCAAAAAGTTGCACAACAAAAATTAAACTATTTGCATTACCGACCTCTACCATTTACTCAATTTTTGTCATGATAGTACATATATAATAACTTCAATAATACATTCCTCAATTCTCTGGTTCATTTTTTTTAGATAATGGTACAAAGTTCCAGCCGCTACCATTCATGGATGATAAACAGCTGAAAGTCACAGAAACACACCAATGCCATAAAGGCATACATATCCAAGGAAAGAAACAAAGTTTAGCCCGACTGGAAGGAAAGAAATAAAGTTTAGCCCGACTGGTGGGCATAACATGAATAAAGCAAAACACTAGATTTGAATACAATTCATAAAGTTCCAACTGAACTTCACGAAGACGGCCAATTTTACTGTAATGTTCCAACTTCCTCACCTTCTTTTAAACTTGCACCATCCCCAGTCTAGAAGTTGGAGGCCACCTCACTTCTTGTTTCTTCTGCTGGTGGAGAGGCAGGATATGGAGGATCAACGTTTTGAATTGACGGATGGATGGATGGATGTATCCTGCGTCGAATGGAGACATTATTCATTCCATCCTGCTGCATAGAAACATTTTCAGTTGTTGGTCTATGGCCTGAAAGTTTCAGTCTATCGAGACATTTTGAGCAATTCCATCGAAGATGCTTTGACGCTAAAACTGGGGACGAATCATGGTGCTCATCATATTGTGGCTGGTTACGGAAAAGATGAGAGCGAAGTGTTGGATCCTTCTTCTGGAGCATAGCAACATAACCCCTGAAATATGCATATAGAAATCATCAAATATTGGCTATACATATGAAAAAAGAACAACAGCCAAAAAAATCAATTCTCAACTAGAAGTTGTGCATAGGTAGTTTCACTGATAGATCTCATTTTGTCCTCTCACTTTGTGAATGTGAAATCAGGAAAGAAAGAAAGTACCACATTCGTTCATTTCTGCTGAGCTGTTATTAAAAAGAAAGGAATAACCATATGGCTAAACTCACCAAGGAAGAAACAATGTATGCAAATCCAGTTGTGTTATAAACATAAATAAAAAACTAATATATTGAAACCTTCTCTGAAAACATGATTTAGACTTTAGTGCGAGAAATATATTTTTTTGAGGGAATGGGAGAAATATATTGGTGTGGGAACAGCTAGCTGGCATATTATTAACCATAAATTAGGAGGATGAAGGATTTATTGTTATCATTAGCAAACAGAAAGGCTAAAGGAATAGATAATATTAACTCTCTGGACTGTCTAAACACTTCCATTAAATCTTTCATAAAAAAATCTAAAAACAACACATGGCATTCTGGTTTAGTTTACCGGCTCACTCCTTATATTACATGCAACACGCCTATATAGACAACATATATATGACTGTGTAGGGCAGAAAGATGATAAACCATTCTCAGCTGGACGTTGATCAATTGGTGTCACAAAAATGGCAACGTATCGCATACAACAAATGACTGTATAATAAGTTTACTTAATTATCATGTTCACACAGCACCCACTATATACACTGCTAGAGTGCTAGAAAGATATGCATCGTTTAACAGTAGTCAAGAAACACAGACGTGTACTGGATATAGAAAATGATTACCTCAGGGAGAAATGATTGCATTCCTTGTCATCAGATTCAGCACCTGTGGATATATGACTCACTGCTGGTGTGCCATCAGCTTGATCAGCAATTTTAGATAGCCGCCGTAGCTCCTCCACTGCTCTAGCTCTACGAGCACGAGCAGCTGCATCGTCTTCCATTTGCTAGGAGCACAGCGTGCAGCACAACTGACACTTCAGTCTTGTGACCTAGCTTGGAACCGAACCAAGCACCTTGCAAATCCCTGAAAAAAACCGGAAGCATTATTGCACAATTTATCATAGGCATCTTGTTCCGTCGAGACTGCTGTAAGATATAGCTACTAGGCTGAAACAGAGAACTACTAAAGGAATGAGGAACTAGCAGGCTTGATTGTGTAAATCCCAACAGAACGTAGACTATACATCTTAGTTGGATCATGGAACAGAACACAGTATAACAAGCTATATCCCGTATGCACATATATACATCTTAGTTCGTTCATGGAACAGAACACATCATAACGAGCCATATTGACAATTGCACATGTATATATATCGCAATAAACAGGTAAGAAATGAAGAAAACCTTGACATCTAATTAATTGATTCGCGGACTATATATACAAAAATAGAAATGCTATGTCAATTGCCAAATAAGGCAGAGATAGATAAAACACGACTAAGTTTCATGCATGTCTACGACAGAGCTGACCACTCTTTTCTCCAAAGAATCCGAGTAGAGCATTTTCCGCGACATGGAATATAGGCGGTCAAGCCTTCCATGCAGGCATCTGCTGGAGACTGGAGTGTGCAAAATAAGGAGGACGGGAAATAAGCAGGTCGTAGATAGCGAAAGTAGAGCTGAAGTCGGCCTCGTATGTAGGTACCTTGAACGAGATCGATCTAATAAGCAGAAAAAAGCTTGTTCTGAAATCTGAAGTCTGAATCCGACCTCTTCTTCAGTCAAGTGTTAAAATATTGATTTCACCTGTGCCTTTGCAGTAGGGGTCGCTGAGCTGAAGGGGTCGGGTGTCGGGTGTGGAGGAGAACTGCTGGACCTGCGCCGACGACGGACGTCGCTGCTATAGACGTAAAGCTTCCGAGGCGGACGGACGGGTTGGTGCCGGAAGGAAACGCAGGAAGGAGGCTCGGAAGGCGAACTGGACGGAGCGGCGTCGCCCTCTACGCCATAGCAGACTAGATCCGCGACTGGGAGGTGAAATCTGCTGCGGGAGGGCGTTGAATCGGGCGAGCACGCGCCGGCAGCGGTGGGGAATATCGCGGCGGCGGTCGGAGCGGAGCGGGTGGGTACGAGGGCTGCGGGGACGCGAATGGAAAGGGGAATTTCGCCACTGACAACAACGCGCTCTGATGACCTAATAAGCTACGTCTGGGACCCCACACGCAGGCACAGCAGGCCGCTGTGTCGCTTGGCACAGCAAGGAGGTTGCCCACACGAAACAAAGCGACAGCAAGCACAGCAACGGCGCTGAAGCCTATGCGCACAGTCGCACACTCCATCCGCCCCTCGCTGTCCTTCTGTCCATCTATTCATGCGTACACATGACACACCTATATCTCCGGCATCTACAGAACAGTGAGCTTATCGTACCGTGCCTGTGCCCGCTGATTGGCCGAGGCAACAGCCCTAATAGGGATTAGCCTGGTTGGGCCACCTCCTCTCGGAACTTGCCGTTGAGCCTACGGAGTAGAGAGAGGACAAGGTTCCGATCCCGATTGGATCACCAAAGTCGCTGTGGGTGGCAACCATCATGTCGAGACGGCGGCAAAAGTCGGTGAGGGTGGACTACACCTGTTTCGCCGTGCGAAACTCCACCGAGACTAGCAGGGCGCATGGTTTGCGCTGGGTAAGAAAAAGGTGTGGCGTGGTGTAGTGCTTTTTTCACGTAGTGCTCGTTCTCAAGGAATAGCCATGCGCCGTGTGCGTTCGGCATGCGGTTCATCGTCGACTGCTAGAGATCAGCATGGATCGTAAAGTAGATCCAGGTGAGCACAGTGCAGTTCATCTGCACCCACACCGGTCGATCGGTGATGATGACGTCATAGAGGACATGGTCTGTTAGGGCATACTTGCCCAAGACGGCGAGGAACATGGACCGCCACCGGTTATATATAGTTGTCGGCGGCGTGATCCAGGACAAGGGTACGCTGACCTTGATGTTGAGGATGGCGATGGCCGCAGTGTGAATCGTGGTGTACTTGGCTTCATACGCATTGAGGGCTGCGGTGCGGTCCTCTGCCGCCTTGCGACGAGCCACCTTGGCGTCATGTTTGAGCTGGTCGTGCTCCACGCAAGTTGTGCACTCGGCGTCGGTTTCGGCTATCGTAGCAGGTGTTGGGCGCGTGGATGCGGCGGGAGCAGTGGGCATCATGGTCACACGATCTGGCAAGGTGATCATGCGACGAAGTCATGGGTGATCTGGCCGCCGCGGGGCCGCGAGGTTGTGGACGTGTGGGCGGTCCGGCGTAGTCCTAGCGTGAGAAGACTTGCGTACCGAGGCCGGGCAATCACGCAACGATGATCGATCACAAGACGAAGCCTGTGGCAGGTGATGACAACGTGACGAAGACCGATCACACAATGAAGACCGGCTACGATGACCGTGACGGCGTCGTGGCCGCACGATGGAGTCGCGAAGGCATTTGGGAGTCGTGCGGAGGTGTAGCTCGCGGCGGCGGGATGGGGTCGCGATGTGCTGGAGTTGAGGGCGCGCACGTCCGCGTGGGTTAAGGCTAGCGAGTGTTAGGCACCCAGCGACGGCAGTGAGCAGCCGGCCGGTCGATCGTTTTTTCCGAAATAATACACGGAGGATTTACACCCCCGCAGCCTTTGGTGCAAAGACCCGTGATTTCAACTCTCGTGGGAGCTCTCCAACCAAGTGGCCTTTGCCACTGCGCCGTGAGCCCCTTTGCCGGCCTGTCAATCGTGATTTAGGTTTTGCAGAAAAGAGAGGCCGCGGAAGCGAACAGTCTCATGATAACATCAAAGAATATGATTACGGAATACTCGATGCATTACTTGGAGTGATCAGCGTTTACATATAGGCATTGTGGGGAGCCCGCCAGGCGCACATGCCATATTACATTCCGACACATTTGAGCAATGCACGGAGGCAAGAGTTCAATGCAGATGGGGTCCAAGATTTTGAATAGCCATTACAGCCCATGTCCATGACATCTCAGAAATCCTGCAAGGAATGGCCACGATGGACTTCGTCTTCCTATGACTCGAATCATCACTGCTTTTCTGCTGCCTCCTGTTCCCAGTGTATATCTATTTTCTCTAGTTGAAGAAACGTTTCACTTGATTGATCTAAGTGGTGAGAATCAATGGAGTGCTCTTCCACCCTCACATATATTTATATATGCACAGGGAAATTAAAGACAAACATGTACTATTCGCACTAGTGAATTATATCATTCAACAATCATATTTTGTTTTTAATACCAAATTTAATTATAATTTTTAGCACTTTGCCATATCCGATTGTTAGGGAGTGGGACGCATTAGGAATAATTTGTGCTTCAACCTTTAATTGACATGCATGCACTTAGCGAAGAAGGATCCAAGGCCATTGCCAATGCGACTCATGTCAGGGGCATTAGCATGGCCCACGGGCACCTGCCATGACAAAGGGTCATATTCAGTAGAGAGAGCACTACTACAGATTTTCATATCACAGCCGGTTCGCAACCCTCATCACTGACGGAAAGTGAACCGGCAGTGAGCAAACGGCAGTGTTGTGGGTGGTGCATCACAGCCCGGAATTTTCACCCCGGCTGCGATGAAGCACACAACACCGCCGCGCAGAATGCCCCGGCAGTGCCTGATGACAACACCGCGGCTCTTCTTAGGAGCCGGCAGTGTTGTAAGAGCGAACACCGCCATTCCAGAGCCGGCCGTTGTCGTGGCCAACATCGCCGGCTGGTTCTTCGAACCGTCGTTGTAATACACGACACGCCGGCTCGTAGAATTAGCCGGCCGTGTTGGCTCTGACAACACGAACGGGCTTGTGCAACGAGCCGACAAGTGTTGTTCGGAAGCCGGCCGCGGCTCGTTGCAGCCGGGCATGATGGTGGTTTTTTTCAATTTATTTTTTTAAAAATTTAAATAAATTATATATTTTAGTTTTTATTTTATAATGCATAATTATAATTATATTAATTATAGTTACAATAATTATAATTATATTAATTACATTTATAATACAGCATCCAAGTTCCTTCCAACATGTTCCGTACAACCCTCAAAATGTACTTCTAGTTCAATGAAATAAAAATTACATGAGACGATTAAGTTGGACCGCCAACTCTTCCTTGTACTTCCTTCGGCTCGAGCAATTGAAAATAATCCATTCTTCGAAAGC
>JAENPR010002648.1:0-48377 GCA_018135685.1 Themeda triandra
AGCACCACATTTGCACACACGACCATGCCGCGCATTGTCGGTTCCAACGCGATCCCATGGCTCCCCAAGACCTTTGAGTCACGCAAGCCCGTACACCATGGTTAAGGCATTTTGACGCCTCTCCGGCCTCTACCATAGCGTTTGTCGCGCCGAGAGCCTCCGAACGCCCTAACCTCGGCTCCACGGCTCCCGTAACTACCATATTTGCACACACGACTTTGCCGCCGCACGGCCGGTTCCTATGCGTCCTACGGCTCCTCGCGCCAAGTCAAGCACGCCCATGCACCACGGTTAAGGCATTTTAACACCTTTGGCTCTCCACCATGCAGTTTATTACCGCCCGAGAACCCGAATGGCCCTTAACCATGGCTCCATGCTCTAGAACTGCCATATTTGCACACACGACTATGCTACCGCACGGCCAGTTCCGCATGTCCTATAGCTCGGGACACTAGGTCAAGCACGACCGTATGCCATGGTTAAGGCATTTTGATGCCTCCGGCCTCACCACCACAATATTTGTCATCACCCGAGAGCCCGAACGGCCCTTAACTATAGCTCCACGACTCCAGTAACATCCATAATTGCACACACGACGTGCCGCCGCACGGCCGGATCCCCGTGCATCCTACGGCTCTCGGCACCGGTTCAAGCACGCCCGTACGCCATGGTTAAGCCATTTTGATGCCTCTCACCTCTCCACCATAGAGTTTTTCATCACCCGAGAGCCTGAAGGGCCCTTAACCACAGCTCCACGGCTGCAAAACTGCCATATTTGACGACCATGCTGCCGCACGGTCGGTTCCAACGCATCCTATGGCTCTCGGCACTGAGTCAAGCATGCCCGTACGCCATGGTTAAGGCATTTTGACACCTCTGGCCTCTCTACCATAGCGTTTTCCATCGCTCGAGAGCCTGAACGGCCCTTAACCTTGGCTCCACGGCTCCAGAACTGCCATATTTGCACACACGACCATGCTGCCGCACGGTCAGTTCCAACGCATCCTATGGCTCCTGGCACTGAGTCAAGCATGCCCGTACGCCATGGTTAAGGCATTTTGACACCTCTAGCCTCTCCACCACAGCGTTTGTTGCCGCCTGAGAACCTGAATGGCCCTTAACCATGGCTCCACAGCTCTAGAACTGCCATATTTGCACACACGAATATGCTACCGCACAGCTGGTTCGTGCGTGTCCTACAACTCTTGACACTAGGTCAAGCATGACCGTATGCCATGGTTAAGGCGTTTTGATGCCTCTGTCCTCACCACCACAATGTTTGCCATCACCCAAGAGGCTGAACGGCCCTTAACTACAGCTCCACGACTCCAGAACATCCATAATTGCACACACGACTGTGCTGCCGCACGGTCGGATCCTGTGCATCCTATGGCTCTCGGCACCGGTCAAGCACGCCTGTATGCCATGGTTAAGCCATTTTGATGCCTCTCACCTCTCCACCATAGAGTTTTTCATCACCCGAGAGCCTGAAGGGCCCTTAACCATGGCTCCACGCGCCGCAAATCTGATATTTGACGACCATGCTGCCGCACGGTCGGTTCAACGCATCCTATGGCTCCACCGAGTCAAGCATGCCCGTACGCCATGGTTAAGGCATTTGACACCTCTGGCCTCTCTACCATAGCGTTTGCCATCGCTCGAGAGCCTGAACGGCCCTTAACCTTGGCTCCACGGCTCCGGCGCCATATTTGCACACACGACCATGCCGCCGTCACGGCAGTTCCTAACGCATCCTATGGCTCGGCACCGAGTCAAGCATGCCCCACGCCATGGTTAAGGCATTTTGACACCTCTAGCCTCTCCACCACAGCGTTTGTTGCCGCCTCGAGAACCCGAATGGCCCTTAACCATGGCTCCACAGCCTCTAGAACCGCCATATTTGCACACACGAATATGCTACCGCACTGGCCGGGTTCGTGCGTGTCCTACAATTCTTGACACTAGGTCAAGCATGACCGTATGCCATGGTTAAGGCGTTTTGATGCCTCTGTCCTCACCACCACAATGTTTGCCATCACCCAAGAGCCTGAACGGCCCTTAACTATAGCTCCACGACTCTTAACATCCATAATTGCACACGATCGTGCCGCGCGTACGGTCGGATCCCCGTGCATCCTATGGCTCTCGGCACCGGGTCAAGCACGCCCGTATGCCATGGTTAAGCCATTTTGATGCCTCTACCTCTCCATCATAGAGTTTTCCATCACCCGAGAGCCGAAGGGCCCTTAACCATGCCTCCACGGCACTAAAAGCGCCATATTTGCACACACGACCATGCCGCCGCACGGTCGGTTCCAACGCATTTATGGCTCTCCCGACTTCGAGTCAAGCATGCCCGTACGCCATGGTTAAGGCATTTTGACACCTCTGGCCTCTCTACCACATAGCATTTGCCATCACTCGAGAGCCCGAACGGCACTTAACCTCGGCTCCACGGCTCCGTAACCGCCATATTTGCACACACGACCATCTTTGCCGCGCACGGCCGGTTCTCAACGCATCCTACGGCTCCTCGCACCAAGTCAAGCACGCCCATGCACTATGGTTAAGGCGTTTTGACACCGCCTCTCCACCACAGCATTTGTTGCCGCCCAAGAACCGAATGGCCCTTAACCATGGCTCCACCGCTCTAGAACGCCATATTTGCACACACGACTATGCTACCGCACCGGTTCCTACGTGTCCTACAGCTCTGACACTAGGTCAAGCATGACCGTATGCCATGGTTAAGGCGTTTTGACACCTAAGGCCCCACCACCACAATGTTTGTCATCACCTGAGAGCCTGAACGGCCCTTAACTATAGCTCCACGACTCAGGCATAACATCCATAATTGCACACACGACCGTGGCGCACGGCCGGATCCCCGTGCATCCTACGGCTCTCGGCACCAGTTCAAGCACACCCGTACACCATGGTTAAGCCATTTTGATGCCTCTCACCTCTCCACCATAGAGTTTTCCATCACCCGAGAGCCTGAAGGGCCCTTAACCATGGCTCCACGGCTCCAAAACTGCCTTATTTGCACACACGACCATGCTGCCGCATGGTCGGTTCCAACGTGTCCTATGGCTCCCGCACCGAGTCAAGCAAGCCCGTACGCCATGGTCAAGGCATTTTGACACCTCGGCCTCTACCATAGCGTTTGTCGTCGCTCGAGAGCCTGAACGGCCCTTAACCTTGGCTCCACGGCTCCAGAACTGCCATATTTGCACACACGACTTTGCTGCCGCACGGCCGGTTCCTATGCGTCCTACGGCTCCTCGCACCAAGTCAAGCACGCCCATGCACCATGGTTAAGGCGTTTTAACACCTTTGGCCTCCCCACCACAGCGTTTATTACCGCCCGAGAACCCGAATGGCCCTTAACCATGGCTCCATAGCTCTAGAACTGCCATATTTGCACACAAGACTATGCTACCGCACAGCCAGTTCCTGCATGTCCTATAGCTCTCGACACTAGGTCAAGCACGACCGTATGCCATGGTTAAGGCGTTTTGACGCCTCTGGCCTCACCACCACAATATTTGTCATCATCCGAGAGCCCGAACTGCCCTTAACTATAGCTCCACTACTCCAGAACATCCATAATTGCACACACGACTGTGCTGCCGCACAGCCGGATCCTGTGCATCCACGGCTCTCGGCACCGGGTCAAGCACGCCCGTACGCCATGGTTAAGCCATTTCGATGCCTCTCACCTCTCCACCATAGAGTTTTTCATCACCCGAGAGCCTGAAGGGCCCTTAACCATAGCTCCATGGCTGCAAAACTGCCATATTTGCACACACGACCATGCTGCCGCACGGTCGGTTCCAACGCATCCTATGGCTCTCGACACTGAGTCAAGCATGCCCGTACACCATGGTTAAGGCATTTTGACACCTCTGGCCTCTCTACCATAGCGTTTGCCATTGCTCAAGAGCCTGAACGGCCCTTAACCTTGGCTCCACGGCTCTTAACGCCATATTTGCACACACGACCATGCCGCCGCACGGTCAGTTCCAACGCATCCTATGGCTCCGGGACCGAGTCAAGCATGCCCGTACGCCATGGTTAAGGCATTTTGACACCTCTAGCCTCTCCACCACAGCGTTTGTTGCCGCCTCGAGAACCCGAATGGCCCTTAACCATGGCTCCACGGCTCTAGAAGCGCCATATTTGCACACACGAATATGCTACCACACAGCCGGTTCGTGCGTGTCCTACAGCTCTTGACACTAGGACAAGCATGACCGTATGCCATGGTTAAGGCGTTTTGATGCCTCTGGCCTCACCACCACAATGTTTGTCATCACCCGAGAGCCTGAACGGCCCTTAACTACAGCTCCACGACTCCAGAACATCCATAATTGCACACACGACTATGCTGCCGCACGGTCGGATCCTGTGCATCCTATGGCTCTCGGCACCGGGTCAAGCACGCCTGTACACCATGGTTAAGCCATTTTGATGCCTCTCACCTCTCCACCATAGAGTTTTCCATCACCTGAGAGCCTGAAGGGCCCTTAACCATGCCTCCACGGCTCCAAAACTGCCATATTTGCACACTCGACCATGCTGCCGCACGGTCGGTTCCAACGCATTTTATGGCTCCCGGCTCTGAGTCAAGCATGCCTGTACGCCATGGTTAAGCCATTTTGATGCCTCTCACCTCTCCACCATAGAGTTTTCCATCACCTGAGAGCCTGAAGGGCACTTAACCATGGCTCCACGGCTCCAGAACTGCCATATTTGCACACACGACCTTGCTGCCGCACGGCCGGTTCCTGCGCATCCTACGGCTCCTCGCACCAAGTCAAGCACGCCCATGCACTATGGTTAAGGCATTTTGACACCGCTGGCCTCTCGACCACAGCATTTGTTGCCGCCCAAGAACCCGAATGGCCCTTAACCATGGCTCCACGGCTCTAGAACTACCATATTTGCACACACGACTATGCTACCGCACGGCCGGTTCCTACGTGTCCTACAGCTCTCGACACTAGGTCAAGCACGACCGTATGCCATGGTTAAGGCGTTTTGACACCTCTGGCCCCACCACCACAATGTTTGTCATCACCCGAGAGCCCGAACGGCCCTTAACTATAGCTCCACGACTCCAGAACATCCATAATTGCACACACGACTGTGCTGGCGCATGGCCGGATCCTGTGCATCCTACGGCTCTCGGCACCGGTTCAAGCACACCCGTACGCCATGGTTAAGCCATTTTGATGCCTCTCACCTCTCCACCATAGAGTTTTCCATCACCCGAGAGCCTGAAGGGCCCTTAACCATGGCTCCACGGCAGTAAAACTGCCACATTTGCACACACGACCATGCTGCCGCATGGTCGGTTCCAACGCGTCCTACGGCTCCTCGCACCAAGTCAAGCACGCCCATGCACCATGGTTAAGGCATTTTAACACCTTTGGCCTCTCCACCACAGCGTTTATTACCGCCCGAGAACCCGAATGGCCCTTAACCATGGCTCCACAGCTCCAGAACTGCCATATTTGCACACACGACCATGCTGCCGCACGGTCGGTTCCAACGCGTCCTATGGCTCCTGGCACTGAGTCAAGCATGCCCGTACGCCATGGTTAAGGCATTTTGACACCTCTAGCCTCTCCACCACAGTGTTTGTTGTTGCCTGAGAACCTGAATGGCCCTTAACCATGGCTCCACAGCTCTAGAACTGCCATATTTGCACACACGAATATGCTACCGCACAGCCAGTTCGTGCGTGTCCTACAGCTCTTGACACTAGGTCAAGCATGACCGTATGCCATGGTTAAGGCATTTTGATGCCTCTAGCCTCACCACCACAATGTTTGTCATCACCCGAGAGCCTGAACGGCCCTTAACTATAGCTCCACGACTCGAACATCCATAATTGCACACACGACCGTCTTTGCTGCCGCACAGCCGGATCCCGTGCATCCTATGGCTCTCGGCACCGGGTCAAGCACGCCCGTACACCATGGTTAAGCCATTTTGATGCCTCTCACCTCTCCACCATAGAGTTTTCCATCACCCGAGAGCCCGAAGGGCCCTTAACCATGCCTCCACGGCTCCAAAGCGCCATATTTGAACACACGACCATGGTGCCGCACGGTCGGTTCCAACGCATTTTATGGCTCCCGACACGAGTCAAGCATGCCCGTACGCCATGGTTAAGGCATTTTGACACCTCGGCCTCTCTACCATAGCGTTTGCCGTCACTCGAGAGCCTCGAACGGCACTTAACCTTGGCTCCACGGCTCCGAACCGCCATATTTGCACACACGACTTTCTTTGCCGCACGGCCGGTTCAACGCATCCTACGGCTCCTCGCACCAAGTCAAGCACGCCCATGCACTATGGTTAAGGCATTTTGACACCGCTAGCCTCTCGACCACAGCATTTGTTGCCGCCCAAGAACCCGAATGGCCCTTAACCATGGCTCCACCGCTCTAGAACCGCCATATTTGCACACACGACTATGCTACCGCCGCCCCGGTTCCTGCGTGTCCTACTGGCTCTCGACACTAGGTCAAGCATGACCGTATGCCATGGTTAAGGCATTTTGACACCTCGGCCCCACCACCACAATGTTTGTCATCACCCGAGAGCCCGAACGGCCCTTAACTATAGCTCTACGACTCCGTAACATCCATAATTGCACACACGACTATCTTTGGCGCATGGCCGGATCTGTGCATCCTACGGCTCTCGGCACCGGTTCAAGCACACCCGTACGCCATGGTTAAGCCATTTTGATGCCTCTCACCTCTCCACCATAGAGTTTTCCATCACCCGAGAGCCCGAAGGGCCCTTAACCATGGCTCCACGGCTCCAAAAGCGCCACATTTGCACACACGACCATGCTTTGCCGCATGGTCGGTTCCAACGCATCCTATGGCTCCAGACCGAGTCAAGCAAGCCCGTACGCCATGGTTAAGGCATTTTGACACCTCTCGGCCTCTCTACCATAGCGTTTGTCATCACCCGAGAGCCCGAACGGACCTTAACCTCGGCTCCACGGCTCCAGAACTGCCATATTTGCACACACGACTTTGCTGCCGCACGGCCGGTTCCTATGCGTCCTACGGCTCCTCGCACCAAGTCAAGCACGCCCATGCACCATGGTTAAGGCGTTTTAACACCTTTGGCCTCTCCACCACAGCGTTTATTACCACCCGAGAACCCGAATGGCCCTTAACCATGGCTCCACGGCTCTAGAACCGCCATATTTGCACACACGACTATGCTACCGCACGCCCGGTTCCGCATGTCCTATAGCTCTCGACACTAGGTCAAGCACGACCGTATGCCATGGTTAAGGCATTTTGACGCCCGGCCTCACCACCACAATATTTGTCATCACCCGAGAGCCCGAACGGCCCTTAACTATAGCTCCACGACTGAACATCCATAATTGCACACACCGTGCCGCCGCACGGCCGGATCCCCGTGCATCCTACGGCTCTCGGCACCGGGTCAAGCACGCCCGTACGCCATGGTTAAGCCATTTTGATGCCTCTCACCTCTCCACCATAGAGTTTTCATCACCCGAGAGCCCGAAGGGCCCTTAACCATGGCTCCACGGCCGCAAAACCGCCATATTTGCACACATGACCATGTTGCCGCATGGTCGGTTCCAACGCATCCTATGGCTCTCGGCACCGAGTCAAGCATGCCCGTACGCCATGGTTAAGGCATTTTGACACCTCCGGGGCCTCTCTACCATAGTGTTTGCCATCGCTCGAGAGCCCGAACGGCCCTTAACCTTGGCTCCACGGCTCAGAACCGCCATATTTGCACACACACGACCATGCTTTGCCGCACGGTCGTTCAAACGCATCCTATGGCTCCCGCACCAAGTCAAGCATGCCCATGCGCCATGGTTAAGGCATTTTGACACCTTTAGCCTCTCCACCACAGCGTTTGTTGCCGCCGTTGACGAAAAATGTGACCACCGCCATATTTGCACACACGTCTCACACACATGTCCTATAGCTCGACACTAGGTCAAGCACGACCGTATGCCATGGTTAAGGTGCCCGGCACCACCACGAATCCGGCCCGAACGGCCCTTAACGTCCACGACTCCGATTTGACCACGATCGTCTTTGCCGCGAAAATCGACAAGGGATAAAACGGTAAGATCATAAGCCATTTTGGAACTCTCCACCATAAAGTTTTTGAGACGACAGCTTTCCATCTTTACTTTCCTGAAGCCACTTACAACGACACATAGCTATAGAAGCTATCGCACAGCAGTTGCGTTCATTCGGCTAAAGTAACATAAGCGATGTAAACGAACGAATTTGCCGAATACGGTAAATGAAGACATGTTTGAACAAGATTAAACTACTAAAGCATATCAAACTATATCTCGGGTTTAAAGCATCATCAAGCACTAATAATTAAGGATAAGTAACTTATAAATATGAATCTACTAAACAACACATGCATAGGCCACTCCAACTAGTCGCCGCACGTCTAGCCTTCATAAACCCGTCGAGCATAAACCCAAGCAAGCTAATCCACCGCATGATACCACTCGCTATGAATTTACACCACTCCTTACTACTAGATCAATCCACCGCATGATACAATCTAGCAATAAAGAGCTAAAAGCACATAATTATCTAATAGATCTATAGATACTCGCTACATGCATAAGCGTAACCGTATCGGCAAGATTGCCGAATCGGGGTCCATGAAGAAGGAACAAACAAGCAACATGTAAAAGGAGCCTATCGATTAAACCGATCTCTAGTCCAGGATGACTAGTTCTAGAGTAACCCAAAGACCTGCATCTACCGCACGGTACCCGGTCCTGTCAAGGCTTATCTACATCTAATGTGAATGAACCCACAACATGTAACAATCTAGATCGATCTAATTCGGCTATATAAGCTTGATCAAACCGATATTGAATAAGCATGAGATAAACGATCAACAAGCCGAAAGAGTATCAATCTAGATTGGGCAAAAGAGTGTTGCAAATAATTAAATATTAAATACAGCAAGCAACACGTGATAACTTAATGAATCTATTAGATCATGCCAAATCTAAAAGAGCCGATAACTATCTTTACTCATGTCTTAATCCGCCGCACGATACAAGGCACAAGCAAAAACTTCCCATCATTAAGCTTAAATGCCGCACGATACTAAGCAAAACGGATGAGACTACTTGCATCACATCTAAATCCGCCGCACGATACTAGACATGATAACAAGGTTGCCGGGACTTACGGAGGTCGACGGATCGATTGGCCCTCTCGAAGAACTCGACGACACGACTAAAAGGACTCGAAGGGTGGCACGTAGCCGGTTGTATTGATTTGGTTGTGAACCCTTATTACAATGGTCGAGGGTTTATATTTATACCCTGGACAAAACATGAGTCCTAAGCACTTACGAACTATTCAAACAAAATTGGAAAAACCAGACACGCTAACTCTATCCATAATCGGAGTCCTTGATTATCACGACTCCTTCCCTTTCTGGCCAGCTTTATCTTTCCTTCTTTCGCCTTCAAATAAAGCCGTTACCGACCGCTTGATCATTTGCCGAACACATGGAAATTAGCCGACCGCATACACACTTGCCGAATTGCTCTCTACGCTCCTTGCGGGCCCATTTTGTCATATTCGACCAAATTCGGTGTTAACACATGCCCCCTCAATTTCGAGATAAAAGGATTTTATTTTGAAATTGATCAGTCGCCGCCTTTCGCCTAGGTCATCACCGCCAACGCCCGCAGCCGCCACCTAAGATCTGCGCTCATTCTTGTCTTCAATGGCGACGGAGACTTCAACCGGCTCCATCATGGCAACGGGAACCCAAGAAGAGTTTCTAGAGGTAACCCTACCGCTTTACCCATTCGGCAATTTTCTTGAATCGGTTTTCGGATGAACTTCTTTGATCCATTCGCTTCAATTTCTTCTTAAAGGAGATGAAGAATGAGATCTTGATCTCCAATTTTGCGTGTCCTGGATCGTTTTTTCTTGGTCCGATGGGAGACCCTAATCCGAGGGATTTCATTGAAAGGGAAACTTTGAGGATCCCATTTAAATCTAGGATTTCCCCTTAAATAGATGGCCAAACACTTTCAAGACTGGCCCCTTCCTTCAATCACGGGATGGCGTGATTGGTACCGCGAGATGCGGTCCGGGAACAGCGATTTTTGGGAATCTCAAGATATTCAAGACCTTTGCTTGGAGCTCTCCTTAGCCGAAATGCCGAGAAATGACTCCCTCTTGATAGTTGCTTTCCCACTTCGGTCGATGCCATTAATGCATTTGTCTTTGGTCATGGCCCAATGTCGGTTACTCTATCGACATTTTCATGATGGGTCTCGAATATCACCAAACCAACCTACCCCTTCAAATATAAAAGCACTAGCTCACAGAAGGCAGTCAAATCAGGAGGAGGTTGGGCAAAGTATGTTCAGACCTATGCTTCAACTGACCGTGTGTCTGATAAGGAGTATAGGGCTTTCATGAATATGTGGTTATGCAGATTTATCTTTTGTGGCAAATCCAATGAGCCCACTCTGAATCACATAGTGATGGCTGAAGAATTGGCTTGCAGCAATTTGATTCCTTTGGGCAAATATCGCTAGGAGCATTATACCACATGATGCATCAGATCACTGTTCAAATGAGGAATCAAGGTGAAATCTCCTGTGTCAATGGACCATGGTGGCTTCTTCAGATGTGGTTGCAATTATATATGCATCAGATTGTTTCTGTTGATCTTCACAACCTGAACTTCCCTTCAATCAATTATGCTGAAGGTGAAGATCCCAGATACAAGTCTTGTCAGACATATGGAGAGGCTGCATCTTCAATCATCATTGACTTAGACCTGGGCCATCTTTTCAAGATCTTCTACAAGGGATTCAACCATGTGATCTGGTTTCCCTACAGAGAGAATGAAAAACCCTCCCTTGCAGATTTAGCTATGAAATTTGTATAGATGATGATTCTAAGGACATCTACAACTCCTTCATCAAGCCTGTGCCTTGCCGGCAGAATTTCAGCATGGTCGGTGATAAGATCAACTTATGAATTTTACAATCCAAATATGGTTGCCGGGCAGCTTGGACTTGGTCAATTGCCCCCAAGACCATACTTCTCAAGCATAATTAGACCCAGGGAATCATTGATGAACGCAATCGAGGCCAATAAAGTTTTCAATCTTGGATGCAAGCTTCCAATATATGAACCCAATCCCCTGGTGATAATTGAAGCTGCTCATCCTTCATTCAACCTTTGGTGGCAGGAATGGCATTCTCATATTTTTAGAGCACAAGTTCATCCTTTATGCCAAGTTTTAATGCCCTCATTTTCTTCTGATGATGAGGTATACTTTTATAACTACCTTTTATTTGATGTCTCACTCTGTTTCTAAAACACCTTTTTGAACAGGACAATGCCCCTCCAAGTCCTCCAGAGGTTCAATACTGGCAACCTGGCCCCATAGCCGCTCTTGGACATGATGCTCCAAATCTGATAGCATTCAACAAGATACCTGCTGATGACACAGTGCTCCTGAAGGACCTTAAAAGAAAAACTCCTTCTTCCCCTATCAAGGACACTGCAATTCCCAAGAAGACAAGATCAAAGAAAGCTAAGCCACTCTCTCAGGTATGAATGCTTTTGACCCCTTTATTTTCCATCTGCAAATGTATCCGTACTTATCACTTTCTTTCAACAGGTACAGGCCAATCCTCAAAGTCCTGATAGGGTAGTGATCTTGGACAACTCTCCTGGAGCTTCCACTTGTCAAGCAAACATCAATGAGCTCACTAGTGATCTTGGTATGCATCAGGCAGATGACCAAGCAGGTGAACAAGGAGAAGTAGCAGAAGAAATTCCCTCCCATCAGGTTGATGAACAAACAGGTGATCAGGGAGAAGTAGCAGAGAAAAATCTCCCTCATCAGATCACAGATTTAACTCCTTCGGCAATCCAAGATGCATCAACAAGCCATGACACTGCTATCCCTGAAGTGGCAACTGCATTAGTCACTCAGAGTCTTGATGCTACCCGGGATACTATTGATCAGGCTTTTGCCGAAGAGGTATTATCCTTACTCCACTCGGTTATTTTTTTCACTTCAAACCGAATCATTCGACTAAACTACCTTCCTTGTTCATCAACAGGATACTGCTCACCCTCAAGCCAGTTTTTCCCTTATCGCTGAAGAGTATGCTGGGGATAAAGATGATGAAGTTTCTTCCAACCAGCAGTTGTCATCAGAGAGTCAAGCTAAGCTAAAGGATATAATCTCATTTCTGAAAAAGGATATTGTTGCTTTGACCCAAGATTCAGACAAAATAAGGGAAATAGCAGAGCTTATTGATCAAGAGCTTCCCCCTAATCTCAAGGCTGCCATAGATGCTTTATCACACCTTGATGATCACTTTGCTGCTATCAAGAGAGCTCACAAGAATATGTCCACCAAAGTTGATCTAGAGAAAAGAAAGGTGGCCAAGGAACAGCAGGCCAAGGAGCTCTACTCTGGCATCAAGTCAACTGAGCACCTCTTGAGCACCTTAGAACCAGAGCTGCAGGTCATGAGAGAAGAAAAAACCAAACTTGAAGCCCAATTAGCTCAACTGAATGCCAACATTCAGTCTCATGAAACCAAGCTTGCGAATCTGCCATCTCTTGATTTGGCTAAGTCCAGAATACAATCAGTCATTAAGGAGACACGACAAATCAAAAGCAAAACTGTCCAACATTCAAGATTCGAAGAAGAGGACCGAAAAGCTTTTGATGAAGTCAACCGAATCAAGGCCGATGCTTTTTTGTCATCAACTCTTTTCTAAATGTATAGATGCTTGGTTTGTACTTGTAGATGTAGACATTTAGGCTTGACCTGTTATATTTGAAAAACAATTCCCTTCTCTCGGAAAAATAGATAATTTTCATTTTTCTCTTTCTTCTCTCGCTTCTTCTATCATTCGGTTCCACCAATCACAATCGTACTCTTGTGTGTTTTAACCGAATGGAACCGCTGCTACCTCAAGTGCTCATTTAGCCGAACAGCTCTCATCAGCTATTTAGCCGACCGAGCGTATGGCAACTGAATCGTCAGTGGTGATGGGCTCGGCCCAACTCAAAATCGGCCCATAAGCGTGGAAACCCTATTCCGTCGCTTGGCTTTCCCGCAGTCTCGCCACGGCTCCCACGTTCATAAATAGGACCAGTCGGCTCCCACCATCATCACATCAAGCACAAGCAGTTGCCATCATCCTCAATCTCATCCACTTCCTCTCTACCTTCAAGCCCCAAAAAGCCCCAACCACCACCAATGGCAAGCGGCGGCGATCGCAACAAGCGTCCTGCTCAGGACGAGGCGGAGGGAAGCAGCAACCGGCGCCGGCGGTGAGATCTCCAATCTCTTGGGTTGCGCTAGTTGATAATCTTTACCCGATTTGGGTCTTTGCCTCCTTGCGGTTGTTCATCTTCTCGATCTGTTTCAGGGCCGTCGGGAACACCGGCGACTACATCGCCAACGTCCGGAGGCGGGTCGCCCGGGCCGGCACCCACACTCCTTCTTCCGCTTCCGCTCCTACTCCTACGGCGGACGCGGCGGAGGGAAGCAGCCGTGGTGGTCGCCGTCTGCAGTAAGAGATAACCTCCCTATCTTGTTTGCAGTTTCTTTCTTGTTTAGCCGATCTTGATTGCACCTTGTTTGTAGGACGGCGAGGATCAGCACTGGCCAATGGCGCTTCCTGGCGCCGGCCGCAGCGTTCGACGCTCCTGCTCCGCTCCGGCACCGGCTTCCGCTTCGGCCTCATCGGGGTCGGCTCCTTCGTACGTTCCCATATGGGAGAGGAACGACGAGGAGATCCCGCCGTACAGCCGCTACGATGCCGCTGCGTACCGCCGCGAGAGGGATGAGGCGATGGAACTTCTTGGTGAGGAAACCAAGAAGTTTGGGATCGCCCAGCTGGAGTTGGAGGACAACTGCCGGCAGATGAGCGAGGCCATCACCAGTATTTGCTCTTTGCCAATCGCTTTCGACTCCCGTTCTTCCCGATTTGTCTGCTCACTGATTCATCTTATTTTTTCCTTGCAGACCTCTCCACGGAGCTGGAACGCCTGAAGGTGGCGGCGACGGCGGCGGCCAACCACGTGAACGCCCAGGGGGCAACCCTGGCAGATCGCCTTGAGGCGATTCCTGGTCAGGTCGACCAGGTTGCCCTTCATGGCGTGCGCCTCGGCACCTCCCTCGGCCTGGCGGGGATGTCGTCCTGGACCGGGGACGACTACGCTCCGATGCCGACCGGCTTCCGTGGCGGGCTTCCCCACGAGGTCGACGACATCGAGGGCCTCCTGGCGGGGTACGACGCCCATGCCGACGCCATGGTCAACGCCACCAACCCGGAGTCCGTCCTCAACAAGCTCTTCAATGAAGAAGAGGAGTAGCTTGTATTAGGATTGGCGCGGGTTGTAAATAAAATTTAAATGAAGAATGTTGGTCCTTTTCTTGTTCTTGCTTGTCTGTGATGATGTTCGTCTGTCGCATTTGCTTCTTTAAAAATTTTTCCTTAGCTAGAACTCGACTGCAACACTCTTCCCGAACGAAAACTCCCAAATCGCATGACGTCACTTTAGCCGATTAGATCTTGGTCCTGTTCCATGACTTGACGGTTTGTAGCGTAGTACTTCAATTCTCTTTATCTTCTCCCGATAAACCTATCAGCTGAGAGATAAGATCAAACTGTTCACTTATACTTTTAAAAATCAAGTAAAGACGATACAACTGTATCGGCTATTTTTATTCTGAAGACGATACACACGATATCGGCTATTTTTTACACTAGAGGCGATAATATTATCGGCTATTTCTCTCCAACTTCTTTGCTTTGTTCTGAAGGTGATTTTATTCAATCGGCTATACCACGCTTATGTCATAGTCACAATTAAGATCCAACTTCGATACTTGGATAAAATTTCTTAAGGTATCGCCATTGATGGCTCTAGTAAGTTCTTCTCCAAACAGCGTTTTCAATATATACGCATTGCCAGGTGCACAACTGACAACCCGAAAAGGTCCTTCCCAATTCGGAGACCACTTGCCGAATGTTTGTCTTTGGTACCAATCGGCAATATTGTTTTCCAAACCAATTCCCCTTCGCAAATTGCTTAATTTTAACTTTCTTGTTGTAGTACTTGGCAACACGTATTTTATTCTTCTCGGTGTTCTCCTAGGGCCTTAAGACGAATCAAATGTAAATCCTCTAATTCATCCATCATCGAGATCCTTATAATCCTTATCCGTCAAATCCTTTTGCAATTCAACTCTCCTTGATCCCGATTGCAACTCCCAAGGCATCACAAAGCATTATGTCCATAAACCAACTCATATGGAGATGCTTGTGTGGACCCATGGCAAGCCATTCGGTAAGCCCATAATGCTTCATTAAGGACCAAGTGCCATCTCCTTGGCTTCTCATCGATTTTCTTCTGAATAATCTTGATCATGATCTTATTTGACGCCTCTGCTTGGCCATTGGCTTGTGCATAATAAGGAGAAGAATTATATAGCCTTATCCCCATGCTTTCGGCAAAGTCACAAAACTCTGAAGAAGTGAACTGAGTCCCTTGATCAGTTGTAATGGTCTGTGGGATTCCAAACCTATGAATTATATGTTCTTTGACAAAACTGATTATATTTTCTGATGTGACCTTTTTCAAAGGGATAGCTTCAACCCACTTGGTGAAATAATCTGTTGCTAGCAACACAAATTTGTGTCCTTTGCTAGATGAAGGATTGATCTGTCCAATTAAATCTATACCCCATCCTCTGAACGGCCATGGTTTGATTATTGGATTCAGAGCAGATGCAGGTGCTCTTTGAACATTACCAAATATCTGACAATCTCAACACCCTTTGTAATATTGAAAGCAATCCTCCAACATAGTCGGCCAAAAGTACCCTGTCCTTCTTATTATCCACTTCATTCGGTAAGCCGACTGATGTGCACCACAAGCTCCTTCATGGACTTCAAACATAATCTTCTTAGCCTCTTCTTGGCTCAAGCACTTGAGCAACACTCCATCTATAGACTTGTGGTACAACTGATCATCAAGAAGCACAAATTTAAGTGCTTTATACCTGAGCTTCCGGGAAACTCTTTGAGATGGATCTTTCAGATAACTGATAATGTCTCTTCTCCAGTCATCTTTTATCTGATCACCATTGAAAGCACCTTCTTCTGCTGCATAAATCTCATGATTTTCCTGATATCCAGAAGCAGCTTGAGCTAATTTGTTTGCTTCTCCATTGTGCTCTCTGGGTATATGATGCAAAGTAACTACTGAAAAGCTTTTCAGAAGTTCCCTACATTCTTCATATTCAGATGCTTCTTCTAGAAATCCCTGATACATGTCAACAGTTGCACTGTTCTTCTGAAAACGAGCATCTCTCCTGAACCCTTGGGCTTGATTGCTCATCGCTGTCAATTTTTGTGCAAGCTGTCCAAGGTCTTCAAACTCCATACCGAATAGCTTGTCTCTGATATGTGGAAGCATGCCTGCAATGACCAATTGTGCGAGTTGATCATCAGGAATAGTCAGAGAATAGCACATGTTCTTTGCCTCTCTGAATCTGCGAAGATACTCCATTGGTGTTTCGTAGTCTTCATCCTCATAGCCCAAAGATCAACCATCTTTTTCTCATTGGTTCCTGTATAAAAGTATGAATGGAACTTTTGCTCCAATTCTGCCCAAGTACCAATGGAATTAGCCGGCTGCGATGCAAACCATGTGAAAGCCGGCCCCGTCGGAGACATAGGAAAATATCGATTCTCCAAGCTTCATCGCACGGCTTCTCCAAGTTGCATCGGATATCTGCCGACATGCTCAATGGTATGGTGTCATCGACCGGAAGCAGAATTTGGTCGATCCGTTGGTGGCTTAACTCTTGGTGGAAGAGCTACCCTATTGTACCACTCGGGAAAGGAGATTTGTATGAATATGTCGATGCTTTGGTTTTAGGCCGAATTGATTCTCGCATCATGTCGGCCATTCCGCTTAGGAGCTCATCATTTGCATCTTTTGCTCCCCTGTCTTCTAGAAGGTACTCGATGCACTCCGTATCCCGGATTTGGCAAAGCATCTAGAGCACCGTAATCAGTGAATTAGTGTACCCATCTCCATAGACACTCTTCTCGCAATCTATTTACCACCGGGGAGATCTTGTAAGCGGATGCGGGTACATCCGTTGTTGCACCAAAAGCTACGACCATGAGTTTGCTACTCGGTCACAAGAGGCTTCTCTTTTTCATTACAAATAGCTCCATCCTTGCTTGTACCGATTATCTCTTCTCCTCCGGTCGACTTCCCGAAGATTGCCGAGTGTTGAAGTACACCGGCCCTTGACAAGCTCTCCAAATCTTGCTTCAAATCGTTTGTCAACCGCTGGACCAAAAGTTTCAGCCATGATCTTGCGAAAGGTGCCCGAGAAAAGCTGTGTTGTGATTCAACATAGTGTCTCCTACAGCTTTGTAGATGGCTCCAACTACCCCTCGCATCTCCTCCTCGTCGGTAACATCGACCGACCGGCAAGAAGAACTCGTGGCGGTGATTGCTTGATCATCACTCTACCACTCTTGTTCTTGGAAAAAGACATCAGACATTTCTGCTGAAACTGCTCCATTGCTTGCTCCACCATCTGGCGTTGATCTGGCTGCAGCTCGTCCAAGGTCACGTTCAGAACGTGACTGTTGTCAATTTCCGATCCCATCCTAGATTAAGAAGTAGTCCCACCGGGCGTGCCAAAAAGTGTGTTGACGCAAAATGTGACCACCCCGTCTCTCACACACAAAGAAGCCGGAAAGCCTAGCTTCAATCGGGTGCCGGGCGTACGAATCCGGTGGCGTGCCGCCGATTTGACCTGAAAATCGACAAGGGATAAAATGGTAAGATCATAACCGGAACATCTTTGGGTGAGACCAGACAGTTCCATCTTTACGGCCCCGAAGCCACTTACGACGACACATAGTTATAGAAGCTATCTCGCCAACAGATTGCAGTTCATTCGGCTAAAGTAACATAAGCGATGTAAAAACGAACGAATTTGCCGAATACAAGTAAATGAAGACATGTTTGAACAAGATTAAACTACTAAAGCATATCAAACTATATCTCGGGTTTAAAGCATCATCAAGCACTAATAATTAAGGATAAGTAACTTATAAATATGAATCTACTAAACAACACATGCATAGGCCACTCCAACTAGTACGCCGCACGTCTAGCCTTCATAAACCCGTCGAGCATAAACCCAAGCAAGCTAATCCACCGCATGATACCACTCGCTATGAATTTACACCACTCCTTACTACTAGATCAATCCACCGCATGATACAATCTAGCAATAAAGAGCTAAAAGCACATAATTATCTAATAGATCTATAGATACTCGCTACATGCATAAGCGTAACCGTATCGGCAAGATTGCCGAATCGGGGTCCATGAAGAAGGAACAAACAAGCAACATGTAAAAGGAGCCTATCAGATTAAACCGATCTCTAGTCCACCGGATGACTAGTTCTAGAGTAACCCAAAGACCGCATCGCCGCACGGTACCCGGTCCTGTCAAGGCTTATCTACATCTAACGTGAATGAACCCACAACATGTAACAATCTAGATCGATCTAATTTGGCTATATAAGCTTGATCAACCCGATATTGAATAAGCATGAGATAAACGATCAACAAGCCGAAAGAGTATCAATCTAGATTGGGCAAAAGAGTGTTGCAAATAATTAAATATTAAATACAGCAAGCAACACGTGATAACTTAATGAATCTATTAGATCATGCCAAATCTAAAAGAGCCGATAACTATCTTTACTCATGTCTTAATCCGCCGCACGATACAAGGCACAAGCAAAAACTTCCCATCATTAAGCTTAAATCTGCCGCACGATACTAAGCAAAACGGATGAGACTACTTGCATCACATCTAAATCCGCCGCACGATACTAGACATGATAACAAGGTTGCCGGGACTTACGGAGGTCGACGGATCGATTGGCCCTCTCGAAGAACTCGACGACACGACTAAAAGGACTCGAAGGGTGGCACTTAGCCGATTGTATTGATTTGGTTGTGAACCCTTATTACAATGGTCGAGGGTTTATATTTATACCCTGGACAAAACATGAGTCCTAAGCACTTACGAACTATTCAAACAAAATTGGAAAAACCAGACACGCTAACTCTATCCATAATCGGAGTCCTTGATTATCACGACTCCTTCCCTTTCGCCGCTTTATCTTTCCTTCTTTCGCCTTCAAATAAAGCCGTTACCGACCGCTTGATCATTTGCCGAACACATGGAAATTGCCGACCGCATACACACTTGCCGAATTGCTCTCTCTGCTCCTTGCGGCCCACCTGTCATATTCCTGACCAAATTCTGGTGTTAACACCGCCTAAGAACCTGAATGGCCCTTAACCATGGCTCCGCACGGTCGGTTCCAACGCATCCTATGGCTCTCGACACTGAGTCAAGCATGCCCGTACGCCATGGTTAAGGCATTTTGACACCTCTGGCCTCTCTACCATAGTGTTTTCCATCGCTCAAGAGCCTGAACAGCCCTGAACCTTGGCTCCACGGCTCCAGAACTACCATATTTGCACACACGACCATGCTGCCGCATGGTCAGTTCCAACGCATCCTATGGCTCCTGGCACTGAGTCAAGCATGCCCGTACGCCATGGTTAAGGCATTTTGACACCTCTAGCCTCTCCAACACAGCGTTTGTTGCCGCCTGAGAACCTGAATGGCCCTTAACCATGGCTCCACAGCTCTAGAATTGCCATATTTGCACACACGAATATGCTACCGCACAGCCGGTTCGTGCATGTCCTACAGCTCTTGACACTAGGTCAAGCATGACCGTATGACATGGTTAAGGCGTTTTGATGCCTCTGGCCTCACCACCACAATGTTTGTCATCTCCCGAGAGCCTGAACGGCCCTTAACTACTGAGCTCCACGACTCCGAACATCCATAATTGCACACACGACCGTGCTGCCACACGGTCGGATCCCGTGCATCCTATGGCTCTCGACACCGGGTCAAGCACGCCGTACGCCATGGTTAAGCCATTTTGATGCCTCTCACCTCTCCACCATAGAGTTTTCCATCACTCGAGAGCCCGAAGGGCCCTTAACCATGCCTCCATGGCTCCAAAACTGCCATATTTGCACACTCGACCACGCCGCCGCACGATCGGTTCCAACGCATTTTATGGCTCCCGCTCGAGTCAAGCATGCCCGTACGCCATGGTTAAGGCATTTTGACACCTCGGCCTCTCTACCATAGCATTTGCCATCACTCGAGAGCCGAACGGCACTTAACCTCGGCTCCACGGCTCCGAACCGCCATATTTGCACACACGACTTTGCTTTGCCGCACGGCCGGTTCCTGCGCATCCTACGGCTCCTCGCAACAAGTCAAGCACGCCCATGCACTATGGTTAAGGCGTTTTGACACCGCTGTCCTCTCGACCATAGCATTTGTTGCCACCCAAGAACCCGAATGGCCCTTAACCATGGCTCCACCGCTCTAGAACTGCCATATTTGCACACACGACTATGCTACCGCACGGCCCGGTTCCTACGTGTCCTACGGCTCTCGACACTAGGTCAAGCGCGATCGTATGCCATGGTTAAGGCATTTTGACACCTCGGCCCCACCACCACAATGTTTGTCATCACCCGAGAGCCCGAACGGCCCTTAACTATAGCTCCATGACTCTAGAACATTCATAATTGCACACACGACTGTGCTGGCGCACGGCCGGATCCTGTGCATCCTACGGCTCTCGGCACCGGTTCAAGCACACCCGTACGCCATGGTTAAGCCATTTTGATGCCTCTCACCTCTCCACCATAGAGTTTTCCATCACCCGAGAGCCTGAAGGGCCCTTAACCATGGCTCCACGGCAGTAAAACTGTAACATTTGCACACACGACCATGCTGCCGCATGGTCGGTTCCAACGCGTCCTATGGCTCCGACCGAGTCAAGCAAGCCCGTACGCCATGGTTAAGGCATTTTGACACCTCGGCCTCTCTACCATAGCATTTGTCATCGCTTGAGAGCCTGAACGGCCCTTAACCTCGGCTCCACGGCTCCGAACCGCCATATTTGCACACATGACTTTGCCTTTGCCGCACGGCCGGTTCCTATGCGTCCTACGGCTCCTCGCACCAAGTCAAGCACGCCCATGCACCATGGTTAAGGCGTTTTAACACCTTTGGCCTCTCCACCACAGCATTTATTACCGCCCGAGAACCCGAATGGCCCTTAACCATGGCTCCACGGCTCTAGAACGCCATATTTGCACACACAACTATGCTACCGCACGGCCGGTTCCCGCATGTCCTATAGCTCTCGACACTAGGTCAAGCACGACCGTATGCCATGGTTAAGGCGTTTTGACGCCTCTGGCCTCACCACCACAATATTTGTCATCACCCGAGAGCCCGAACGGCCCTTTGAAAGGTCACAATGGCTAGGGGGGGGTGAATAGCCTAATAAAAATTCTAGCAATAAAACTAGACAACCCAATTAGATAGCTAGGCGGCAAATGTGCAAAGCAAGTGCTTCGACTACTCTATGCAAGCCGTCCTACCATGCAAGGCTACTCAATTTAATTGCACGCACAACAACGGTGATCAAGCTACACAATGTCGGTTCACCGAAACCAACCAAGCAATTCTACCCACGGGATTTAAGCTACACAAGAGTGGTTCCCGACCGACCACAACAAGCAATTCTACTAAGCGGTAAGTAAAGAGAGGATGGAAGATTATACCTCCGCGAAGAGTAGAAGATAGCCAATCACCTAGAGACGCTCAAGCACAATCACAATGGAGGTCGAAGCCTCGGCAATCACCAATCAACACAATGATTTTTACCGAGGTTCACTTGCTTCCCGGCAAGCTAGTCCTCGTTGTGGCGATGCACTTGCTTGGTGAGTTGCCCGCTCAATTGGCTCAGTGCCAAAGATCCCAATGGGGAGCCGCAATCTCCACACAAGACAAGGATCCACAAGCCACGAGCAATCCACTAGAGTATCCTTTCACGAACTCCCGCGGGGAAGGATCAAGAACCCTCACAAGAACCCGGTGTGGCCTCGAACAATCACCAAGTCGAGCTCAACCACCACCCGCTGCTCCAAACCGTCTACGGTGACGGGAATCACCGAAGAGTAACAAGAATCCGCAGCCCACTCGAAGAACAAGTGCCTCTAGATGCAACTCTCAATGCAAATCACTTGTTCTCACTCAAATCTCTCTCAAGATTAGCAAAGGAATCAAAGAGATGAGTGGGGGAGTGTCTCTCTAGCTCAAAGGATGCACAAGTATGTGAAAATGGCCAAGAGAGCCTCCTCAAGCCGGCCAACCCTCTATTTATAGACCCAAGGTCAAAATAGAGCCGTTGCCCTCGGGCTGAAACTCCAGAACGCGCCGAACGCGTCCGCCGCTGCCCGCCGGATGCGTCCGGCGCTCTTCAGCGCGCCGCGGCAAGCCGACCGTTGGAATTTAAAGTTGCCACGTCACCAAGCGTCGGACGATGAACAGTGATCCACCGGCGTCCAGCGCGAGCGTCCGGCGTGCGTCCGACGGGCGAGCCACGCGCGAGCATGCGGAGCCAGAAAGTTTCTGGTGCGCGTCCGGCCACCGCCGGACGCGTCCGCCACCGCGTCCGGCGCACGCTGTGCCCGGCCACCCATCGTGTACCGACTTCACAATGCGCCGGACGCGTCCGGCCCCCAGGCCATGCGTCCGGCGCCCGCGTCTGGCGCCCTGTGGCTTGTCACCTTCTTGTATGATCTTCGATGTCGCATCGTCGTCGATCCAATCTCCAAACCACTTGTCCAAGGTGCTAACTCCACAGAGTAGGTCACTTCTCAAGCACCGGAGTTAGCGTATCTTCTCAAGATCACGTCGACAAGTGTTAGCTCTCTAGTTAGCCTCTCATGCATCATGCAAAGTCACAACTAGAGGCACTTAGGACCGCGAATGAACCGAGGAAACCCCTCTTGATAGTTGGTTATCGATCCTAAATGTGGTCACACTCACTAAGTGTCTTGACCACTAAACCGGAAAGCCCTATCAAGTATACCTTCACCTTGATCTCCACGGGCGTTTCCATTCATCACCGGAGCTTGATCACTTCACATGTCCACCATGTTCGTCACCGTGATCACCATGCTCCATTATCCATCGTCACGTTGCTATGTGTCTAACCACACTTAGTGCAAAGCATTAGCAATGTTGAGTGTCATTAATTACCAAAACCAAACCGGAGCTTTCACCCTTAACTATAGCTCCATGACTCCAGAACATCCATAATTGCACACACGACTGTGCTGCCGCACAGCCGGATCCTGTGCATCCTACGGCTCTCGGCACCGGATCAAGCACGCCCGTACGCCATGGTTAAGCCATTTTGATGCCTCTCACCTCTCCACCATAGAGTTTTTCATCACCCGAGAGCCTGAAGGGCCCTTAACCACGGCTCCATGGCTGCAAAACTGCCATATTTGCACACACGACCATGCTGCCGCACGGTCGGTTCCAACGCATCCTATGGCTCTCGGCACTGAGTCAAGCATGCCCGTACGCCATGGTTAAGGCATTTTGACACCTCGGCCTCTCTACCATAGCGTTTGCCATCGCTCGAGAGCCCGAACGGCCCTTAACCTTGGCTCCATGGCTCCGTAACCGCCATATTTGCACACACGACCATGCCGCCGCACGGTCGGTTCCAACGCATCCTATGGCTCCCGGCACCGAGTCAAGCATGCCCGTACGCCATGGTTAAGGCATTTTGACACCTCTAGCCTCTCCACCACAGCATTTGTTGCCTGCCGAGAACCCGAATGGCCCTTAACCATGGCTCCACGGCTCTAGAACCGCCATATTTGCACACACGAATATGCTACCGCACGGCCCGGTTCGTGCGTGTCCTACAGCTCGACACTAGGTCAAGCATGACCGTATGCCATGGTTAAGGCATTTTGATGCCTCGGCCTCACCACCACAATGTTTGTCATCACCCGAGAGCCCGAACGGCCCTTAACTACAGCTCCACGACTCGAACATCCATAATTGCACACACGACCGTGCCGCCGCACGGTCGGATCCCGTGCATCCTATGGCTCTCGGCACCGGGTCAAGCACGCCCGTACGCCATGGTTAGGCCATTTTGATGCCTCTCACCTCTCCACCATAGAGTTTTCCATCACCTGAGAGCCTAAAGGGCCCTTAACCATGCCTCCACGGCTCCAAAACGCCATATTTGCACACTCGACCATGCCGCCGCACGGTCGGTTCCAACGCATTTTATGGCTCCCGGCTCCGAGTCAAGCATGCCCGTACGCCATGGTTAAGGCATTTTGACACCTCTGGCCTCTCTACCATAGCATTTGCCGTCACCCAAGAGCCCGAATGGCACTTAACCTCGGCTCCACCGCTCTAGAACTGCCATATTTGCACACACGACTTTGCTGCCGCACGGCCGGTTCCTGCGCATCCTACGGCTCCTCGCACCAAGTCAAGCACACCCATGCACTATGGTTAAGGCGTTTTGACACCGCTGGCCTCTCGACCACAGCATTTGTTGCCACCCAAGAACCCGAATGGCCCTTAACCATGGCTCCACCGCTCTAGAACTGCCATATTTGCACACACGACTATGCTACCGCATAGCCGGTTCCTACGTGTCCTACAGCTCTCGACACTAGGTCAAGCACGACCGTATGCCATGGTTAAGGCGTTTTGACACCTCTGGCCCCACCACCACAATGTTTGTCATCACCCGAGAGCCTAAACGGCCCTTAACTATAGCTCCACGACTCGAACATCCATAATTGCACACACGACTGTCGTGCCGGCGCACGGCCGGATCCCGTGCATCCTACGGCTCTCGGCACCGGTTCAAGCACACCCGTACGCCATGGTTAAGCCATTTTGATGCCTCTCACCTCTCCACCATGGAGTTTTCCATCACCCGAGAGCCTGAAATGCCCTTAACCATGGCTCCACGGGCAGTAAACCGCCACATTTGCACACACGACCATCCGCCGCATGGTCGATTCCAACGCGTCCTATGGCTCCCGCACCGAGTCAAGCAAGCCCGTACGCCATGGTTAAGGCATTTTGACACCTCCGGCCTCTCTACCATAGCGTTTGTCATCGCTCGAGAGCCCGAACGGCCCTTAACCTCGGCTCCACGGCTCCGTAACCGCCATATTTGCACACACGACTTTGCTTTGCCGCACGGCCGGTTCCTATGCGTCCTACGGCTCCTCGCACCAAGTCAAGCACGCCCATGCACCATGGTTAAGGCATTTTAACACCTTTGGCCTCTCCACCACAGCATTGATTACCACTCGAGAACCCGAATGGCCCTTAACCATGGCTCCACGGCTCTAGAAGCGCCATATTTGCACACACGACTATGCTACCGCACGGCCCGGTTCCTCCATGTCCTATAGCTCTCGACACTAGGTCAAGCACGACCGTATGCCATGGTTAAGGCATTTTGATGCCTCCGGCCTCACCACCACAATATTTGTCATCACCCGAGAGCCCGAACGGCCCTTAACTATAGCTCCACGACCCCGAACATCCATAATTGCACACACGACCGTGCCGCCGCACAACCGGATCCCGTGCATCCTACGGCTCTCGGCACCGGGTCAAGCACGCCCGTACGCCATGGTTAAGCCATTTTGATGCCTCTCACCTCTCCACCATAGAGTTTTTCATCACCCGAGAGCCCGAAGGGCCCTTAGCCACGGCTCCACGGCCGCAAAACCGCCATATTTGCACACACGACCATGCCGCCGCACGGTCGGTTCCAACGCATCCTATGGCTCTCGGCACCGAGTCAAGCATGCCCGTACGCCATGGTTAAGGCATTTTGACACCCTCCGGCCTCTCTACCATAGCGTTTGCCATCGCTCGAGAGCCCGAACGGTGAAAGGTCCCTTGTTTGGTTTTGATAATTGAGTGACAACTTAGGTGGACTAATTGTGTGATCATGAGAATACACAGGGATTTAGTCCACAGGTGAATGTGAGATGAAGGAGCTTCATTGAATATGTGACATGACGTGGAGTCATGTGACCGATGGTGAAGATCGAGATGAGGCTTGGCTCGAGACCGGAGGGTGTGTGAAGGACAAGTCGAGGCAGTGGAGCGATGGACCATGAGATGGTGAAGCTCGGGCAAGACTTGGTTCCGATGGACCACGAGGCGGTGAAGAGCAAGTGAGATCAAGATCGATGGACCGTGAAGGTTGCATGATGATATGAAGTGGATCATATCAACTTGAGATCGTGTCGGTGCATGTGTTGCATTGGCACTTCGGTGGAAGACGGTGAGAGTGGAAATGCGCAAGGCAAAGGTATGCTATAGGGCATTTCATTTCACCGGTCATGAGGAGTGTAGAGAAGTTGATGACCAGATTTAGGATTGATAGCCGTACTATCAAGAGGGGCAAACTTGTTTGCATCCCGGTCATCTAGTGCCACTTGAGCGATCTAACATTGCGACATGCTAGGATCGAGTGGTGTTGTGAGATCAAGAGAAAATCCTTTGAAAATGTTTGTGAAAATGCTAACACACATGCACATGGTGATGTACACTTGGTGGTGTTGGCACATTTGCAAAGGTGGCGTTGATCGCGCGTTGGTTTGCAGGGTTGAGTTGGGTTTGGGTCTATTGCGCCGGATGCAAATTGTTGGAGAAGTTGGCGTTCGCGGCGGGCTGGAAAACGTTGTTTTCTGGGCGCCGGACGCGGCCGTCGGACGCGCGGCCAGGCGGGCCGGACGCGTTCGGCGCATGGTGGCCTGGCGTGGGCGGCTGGTTGGAGCGCTGCGAGCGCCGGACTCAGAGGTGGCGCGTCCAGCGGTGGCCAGACGCCGACCAGAAACTTCCAGAGCCGGAGCGCGCTAGCAGTCGCTCGGCCGGACGCACGCCGGACGCGTGCGCCGGACTCGGGCGGTGTACTGTTGAGCGTCCGGCGCGTGTTGCGCAGGATTTCTTCGCGTGATCGGCTGCTAGCCGTTGGGGCTTTAACGGTCGGCTTTGAATGGTCTGGACACGTGGAGCGCGGAGGAGCGTCGGACGCGTCCGGCGGCTTGCTCCGGACGCGTCCGGCGCTTGCTGTGGAGCTGCCCGTGGGGGGCAACGGCTAGTTAGCCCATGGGGGATATAAATAGAGACCTTGGCCGGCCTTGGCCGGTCGCTGAGCACACTAGGGCCTTAGTGGCTTGTGTTGTAGTGCTTGGGAGCCCTCTAACTCATCCATGCTTGAGAGTGTTCATCCACTTGAGTTAGAGATCGATTCTAGTGCGTTGCATTGAGAGATTTGCATCGAGTGGCACTAGGTGATTGTGTTGCAAGCCGGTGTGCTTGTTACTCTTGGAGGGCGCCACCTCCTAGACGGCTTGGTGGCAAGAGACTCCGTTGAAGCACGCGTGGAGATTGTGCGGTGCTCCGGAGGAGGATTTGTGAGGGGTTCTTGAGCCTTCCCCGCGGGAGCGCGAATTGGCTACTCTAGTTGAGCGTGGCTTGGAGGATCCCGTTCTTGTGTTGATTGGAGTTGGGGCTCCCCAGAGGGGTTGTTGGCAGTGAGCCAACTTGAGCGGCCATCTCATCACCAAGTCGGTGTATCGCCACAACTGGACGTAGCTTGGTGGCGACCAAGTGAACCGGGGAAAAATCGTGTGTCGATTTGTGATTGCCGAGGCTTCGACCTCCTTGTGCTTGTGTGTGAGGCTTCGACCTCCCTTGTGATTGTGTGCAGGTGGTTGGTCTCTACGCCGGTGATTCGCCACCGCCGCGACTTCATGTGTCCATTCTTTGCGGTGGTTTGCATCCTCTAGCTCAAGCTTGCATTTACATTTGTTACATTCTTGCTTAGCTTGAGTAGTGGCTCTTGTGCTCGTTTGCTTGTGTAGCTAGTTGAGCACCTTCTTGCTTGTGTAGCTAGAAGTAGTTTTAGTGTCTTGCTTAGCTTGTGTAGTTAAGTGAATTGCGCTCTTGGGTTCGGCTTGTGTAGCCTTGTCCTTGAGCATATAGTGAGCTTAGGTTTGGCTTAGTGCTTTTGCTCATTAGAATTGTGTAGGTGCTCCCGGTTCGCTAAAGTACTAGTTGCTTAGGTTTGTGTGACCTTGCAAGCTAGAATTGTTTAGGTGAGCACTAGCTAGTTTAGCACCTTGCTTCTTGTTTAGGATATTTTACAAGGTGCTACTAGAGTTGTAGTTAGTGGGGGTTAGTCTTGGCTAGACCGATAGTTTTAATTCCACATTTATTTTGGTTAGCCGGTGCGTAAGTTTTTAGGAAGGACTATTCACCCCCCCTCTAGTCCATCTCGACCCTACAACGGCCCTTAACCTTGGCTCCCTCCAGAACTGCCATATTTGCACACACGACCATGCTGCCGCACGGTCAGTTCCAACGCATCCTATGGCTCCTGGCACTGAGTCAAGCATGCCCGTACACCATGGTTAAGGCATTTTGACACCTCTAGCCTCTCCACCACAGTGTTTGTTGCCGCCGAGAACCCGAATGGCCCTTAACCATGGCTCCACAGCTCTAGAAGCGCCATATTTGCACACACGAATATGCTACCGCACGGCCCGGTTCGTGCGTGTCCTACAGCTCTTGACACTAGGTCAAGCATGAACGTATGCCATGGTTAAGGCGTTTTGATGCCTCCGGCCTCACCACCACAATGTTTGTCATCACCCGAGAGCCCGAACGGCCCCGAACTACAGCTCCACGACTCGAACATCCATAATTGCACACACGACCGTGCTTTGCCGCACGGCCGGATCCCCGTGCATCCTATGGCTCTCGGCACCGGGTCAAGCACGCCCGTACGCCATGGTTAAGCCATTTTGATGCCTCTCACCTCTCCACCATAGAGTTTTCCATCACCCGAGAGCCCGAGGGCCCTTAACCATGCCTCCACGGCTCCAAAACTGCCATATTTGCACACTCGACCCGCTGCGCCGCACGGTCGGTTCCAACACATTTTATGGCTCCGGCTCGGAGTCAAGCATGCCCGTACGCCATGGTTAAGGCATTTTGACACCTCGGCCTCTCTACCATAGCGTTTCTTTGTCACTCGAGAGCCCGAACGGCACTTAACCTCGGCTCCACGGCTCCGTAACCGCCATATTTGCACACACGACTTTTTGCCGCCGCACGGCCGGTTCCTGCGCATCCTACGGCTCCTCGCACCAAGTCAAGCACGCCCATGCACAATGGTTAAGGCGTTTTGACACCGCCGGCCTCTCGACCACAGCATTTGTTGCAGCCCAAGAACCCGAATGGCCCTTAACCATGGCTCCACCGCTCTAGAAGCGCCATATTTGCACACACAACTATGCTACCGCACGCCTGGTTCCTACGTGTCCTACTGACTCTCGACACTAGGTCAAGCACGACCGTATGCCATGGTTAAGGCTTTTGACACCTCCGGCCCCACCACCACAATGTTTGTCATCACCCGAGAGCCCGAACGGCCCTTAACTATAGCTCCACGACTCCGAACATCCATAATTGCACACACGACGTGCCGGCGCACGGCCGGATCCGTGCATCCTACGGCTCTCGGCACCGGTTCAAGCACACCCGTACGCCATGGTTAAGCCATTTTGATGCCTCTCACCTCTCCACCATAGAGTTTTCCATCACCCGAGAGCCTGAAGGGCCCTTAACCATGGCTCCACTACAGTAAAACTGCCACATTTGCACACATGACCATGCTGCTGCATGGTCGGTTCCAACGCATCCTATGGCTCCCGGCACTGAGTCAAGCAAGCTCGTACGCCATGGTTAAGGCATTTTGACACCTCTGGCCTCTCTACCATAGCGTTTGTCATCGCTCGGGAGCCTGAACGGCCCTTAACCTCGGCTCCACGGCTCCGAACCGCCATATTTGCACACACGACTTGCCGCCGCACGGCCGGTTCCTATGCGTCCTACGGCTCCTCGCACCAAGTCAAGCACGCCCATGCACCATGGTTAAGGAGTTTTAACACCTTTGGCCTCTCCACCACAGCGTTTATTACCGCCCGAGAACCCGAATAGCCCTTAACCATGGCTCCACAGCTCTAGAACTGCCATATTTGCACACACGACTATGCTCCGCACGGCCGGTTCTCGCATGTCCTATAGCTCTCGACACTAGGTCAAGCACGACCGTATGCCATGGTTAAGGCATTTTGACACCTCTGGCCTCACCACCACAATATTTGTCATCACCCGAGAGCCCGAACGGCCCTTAACTATAGCTCCACGACTCCAGAACATCCATAATTGCACACACGACCGTGCTGCCGCACGGTCGGTTCCAACGCATCCTACGGCTCTCGGCACCGGGTCAAGCATGCCCGTACGCCATGGTTAAGGCATTTTGACACCTCTGGCCTCTCTACCATAGCGTTTGTCATCGCTCGAGAGCCTGAACGGCCCTTAACCACGGCTCCACGGCTGCAAAACTGCCATATTTGCACACACGACCATGCTGCCGCACGGTCGGTTCCAACGCATCCTATGGCTCTCGGCACTGAGTCAAGCATGCCCGTACGCCATGGTTAAGGCATTTTGACACTCTGGCCTCTCTACCATAGTGTTTGCCATCGCTCGAGAGCCCGAACGACCCTTAACCTTGGCTCCATGGCTCCGAACCGCCATATTTGCACACACGACCATGCCGCCGCACGGTCGGTTCAACGCATCCTATGGCTCCCGGCACCGAGTCAAGCATGTCCGTACGGCATGGTTAAGGCATTTTGACACCTCTAGCCTCTCCACCACAGCGTTTGTTGCCGCCGAGAACCCGAATGGCCCTTAACCATGGCTCCACGGCTCTAGAACCGCCATATTTGCACACACGAATATGCTACCGCACGCCCGGTTCGTGCGTGTCCTACAGCTCTTGACACTAGGTCAAGCATGACCGTATGCCATGGTTAAGGTGTTTTGATGCCTCCGGCCTCACCACCACAATGTTTGTCATCACCCGAGAGCCCGAACGGCCCTTAACTACAGCTCCACGACTCCGTAACATCCATAATTGCACACACGACTTGTCGTGCCGCCGCACGGCCGGATCCCGTGCATCCTATGGCTCTCGGCACCGGGTCAAGCACGCCCGTACGCCATGGTTAAGCCATTTTGATGCCTCTCACCTCTCCACCATAGAGTTTTCCATCACCCGAGAGCCCGAGGGCCCTTAACCATGCCTCCACGGCTCCAAAACCGCCATATTTGCACACTCGACCCGCCGCCGCACGGTCGGTTCCAACACATTTTATGGCTCCCGGCTCGAGTCAAGCATGCCCGTACGCCATGGTTAAGGCATTTTGACACCTCCGGCCTCTCTACCATAGCGTTTGCCGTCACTCGAGAGCCCGAATGGCACTTAACCTCGGCTCCACGGCTCCGTAACCGCCATATTTGCACACACGACTTTTTGCCGCCGCACGGCCGGTTCCTGCGCATCCTACGGCTCCTCGCACCAAGTCAAGCACGCCCATGCACTATGGTTAAGGCGTTTTGACACCGCCGGCCTCTCGACCACAGCATTTGTTGCTGCCCAAGAACCCGAATGGCCCTTAACCATGGCTCCACCGCTCTAGAACCGCCATATTTGCACACACAACTATGCTACCGCACGGCCCGGTTCCTACGTGTCCTACGCCTCTCGACACTAGGTCAAGCACGACCGTATGCCATGGTTAAGGCGTTTTGACACCTCCGGCCCCACCACCACAATGTTTGTCATCACCCGAGAGCCCGAACGGCCCTTAACTATAGCTCCACGACTGTAACATCCATAATTGCACACACGGCGTGCCGGCGCACGGCCGGATCCCCGTGCATCCTACGGCTCTCGGCACCGGTTCAAGCACACCCGTACGCCATGGTTAAGCCATTTTGATGCCTCTCACCTCTCCACCATAGAGTTTTCCATCACCCGAGAGCCTGAAGGGCCCTTAACCATGGCTCCACCGCAGTAAAACTGCCACATTTGCACACACGACCATGCTGCCGCATGGTCGGTTCCAACGCGTCCTATGGCTCCCTAAGACCGAGTCAAGCAAGCTCGTACGCCATGGTTAAGGCATTTTGACACCTCCGGCCTCTCTACCATAGCGTTTGTCATCGCTCGGGAGCCCGAACGGCCCTTAACCTCGGCTCCACGGCTCCGTAACCGCCATATTTGCACACACGACTTTGCTGCCGCACGGCCGGTTCCTATGCGTCCTACGGCTCCTCACACCAAGTCAAGCACGCCCATGCACCATGGTTAAGGAGTTTTAACACCTTTGGCCTCTCCACCACAGTGTTTATTACCGCCCGAGAACCCGAATGGCCCTTAACCATGGCTCAACAGCTCTAGAACTGCCATATTTGCACACACGACTATGCTACTGCACAGCCAGTTCCTGCATGTCCTATAGCTATCGACACTAGGTCAAGCACGACCGTATGCCATGGTTAAGGCATTTTGACACCTCTGGCCTCACCACCACAATATTTGTTATCACCCGAGAGCCCGAACGGCCCTTAACTATCGCTCCACGACTCCAGAACATCAATAATTGCACACACGACTGTGCTGCCGCACAGCCGGATCTAGTGCATCCTACGGCTCTCGGCACCGGGTCAAGCATGCCCGTACGCCATGGTTAAGCCATTTTGATGCCTCTCACCTCTCCACCATAGAGTTTTTATCACCCGAGAGCCTGAAGAGCCCTTAACCACAGCTCCACGGTTGCAAAACTGCCATATTTGCACACACGACCATGCTGCCGCACGGTCGGTTCCAACGCATCCTATGGCTCTTGGCACTGAGTCAAGCATGCCCGTACGCCATGGTTAAGGCATTTTGACACTCTGGCCTCTCTACCATAGTGTTTGCCATCGCTCGAGAGCCTGAACGGCCCTTAACCTTGGCTCCACGGCTCCAGAACTGCCATATTTGCACACACGACCATGCCGCCGCACGGCCGGTTCCAACGCATCCTATGGCTCCCGGCACCGAGTCAAGCATGTCCGTACGGCATGGTTAAGGCATTTTGACACCTCTAGCCTCTCCACCACAGCGTTTGTTCCCGCCCTCGAGAACCCGAATGGCCCTTAACCATGGCTCCACGGCTCTAGAACCGCCATATTTGCACACACGAATATGCTACCGCACAGCCGGTTCGTGCGTGTCCTATGCCTCTTGACACTAGGTCAAGCATGACCGTATGCCATGGTTAAGGTGTTTTGATGCCTCCGGCCTCACCACCACAATGTTTGTCATCACCCGAGAGCCCGAACGGCCCTTAACTACAGCTCCACGACTCGAGAACATCCATAATTGCACACACGACCGTGCCGCCGCACGGCCGGATCCCGTGCATCCTATGGCTCTCGGCACCGGGTCAAGCACGCCCGTACGCCATGGTTAAGCCATTTTGATGCCTCTCACCTCTCCACCATAGAGTTTTCCATCACCCGAGAGCCCGAGGGGCCCTTAACCATGCCTCCACGGCTCCAAAACGCCATATTTGCACACTCGACCGACCCGCGCCGCACGGCCGGTTCCAACACATTTTATGGCTCCCGGCTCTCCGAGTCAAGCATGCCCGTACGCCATGGTTAAGGCATTTTGACACCTCGGCCTCTCTACCATAGCGTTTGCCGTCACTCGAGAGCCCGAATGGCACTTAACCTCGGCTCCACGGCTCCGTAACCGCCATATTTGCACACACGACTTTGCCGCCGCACGGCCGGTTCCTCGCGCATCCTACGGCTCCTCGCACCAAGTCAAGCACGCCCATGCACTATGGTTAAGGCGTTTTGACACCGCGGCCTCTCGACCACAGCATTTGTTGCAGCCCAAGAACCCGAATGGCCCTTAACCATGGCTCCACCGCTCTAGAACCGCCATATTTGCACACACAACTATGCTACCGCACAGGCCCGGTTCCTACGTGTCCTACAGCCTCTCGACACTAGGTCAAGCACGACCGTATGCCATGGTTAAGGCGTTTTGACACCTCGGCCCCACCACCACAATGTTTGTCATCACCCGAGAGCCCGAACGGCCCTTAACTATAGCTCCACGACTCCGTAACATCCATAATTGCACACATGACTGTGCCGGCGCACGGCCGGATCCCGTGCATCCTACGGCTCTCGGCACCGGTTCAAGCACACCCGTACGCCATGGTTAAGCCATTTTGATGCCTCTCACCTCTCCACCATAGAGTTTTCCATCACCCGAGAGCCCGAAGGGCCCTTAACCATGGCTCCACCGCAAGAAAACCGCCACATTTGCACACATGACCATGCCGCCGCATGGTTGGTTCCAACGCGTCCTATGGCTCCCAAGACCGAGTCAAGCAAGCTCGTACGCCATGGTTAAGGCATTTTGACACCTCTGGCCTCTCTACCATAGCGTTTGTCATTGCTCGGGAGCCTGAACGGCCCTTAACCTCGGCTCCACGGCTCCAGAACTGCCATATTTGCACACACGACTTTGCTGCCGCACGGCCGGTTCCTATGCGTCCTACGGCTCCTCGCACCAAGTCAAGCACGCCCATGCACCATGGTTAAGGAGTTTTAACACCTTTGGCCTCTCCACCACAGCGTTTATTACCGCCCGAGAACCCGAATGGCCCTTAACCATGGCTCAACAGCTCTAGAACTGCCATATTTGCACACACGACTATGCTACTGCACAGCCAGTTCCTGCATGTCCTATAGCTATCGACACTAGGTCAAGCACGACCGTATGCCATGGTTAAGGCGTTTTGACACCTCTGGCCTCACCACCACAATATTTGTTATCACCCGAGAGCCCGAACGGCCCTTAACTATAGCTCCACGACTCCGAACATCCATAATTGCACACACGATCGTGCCGCCGCACGGCCGGATCCTGTGCATCCTACGGCTCTCGGCACCGGGTCAAGCATGCCCGTACGCCATGGTTAAGCCATTTTGATGCCTCTCACCTCTCCACCATAGAGTTTTTATCACCCGAGAGCCTGAAGAGCCCTTAACCACAGCTCCACGGTTGCAAAACTGCCATATTTGCACACACGACCATGCTGCCGCACGGTCGGTTCCAACGCATCCTATGGCTCTTGGCACTGAGTCAAGCATGCCCGTACGCCATGGTTAAGGCATTTTGACACTCTGGCCTCTCTACCATAGTGTTTGCCATCGCTCGAGAGCCTGAACGGCCCTTAACCTTGGCTCCACGGCTCCAGAACTGCCATATTTGCACACACGACCATGCTGCCGCACGGTCAGTTCCAACGCATCCTATGGCTCCGGGCACTGAGTCAAGCATGTCTGTACGGCATGGTTAAGGCATTTTGACACCTCTAGCCTCTCCACCACAGCGTTTGTTGCCGCCGAGAACCCGAATGGCCCTTAACCATGGCTCCACGGCTCTAGAACCGCCATATTTGCACACACGAATATGCTACCGCACGGCCCGGTTCGTGCGTGTCCTACAGCTCTTGACACTAGGTCAAGCATGACCGTATGCCATGGTTAAGGTGTTTTGATGCCTCCGGCCTCACCACCACAATGTTTGTCATCACCCGAGAGCCCGAACGGCCCTTAACTATAGCTCCACGACTCCGTAACATCCATAATTGCACACACGACCGTGCTTTGCCGCACGGCCGGATCCCGTGCATCCTATGGCTCTCGGCACCGGGTCAAGCACGCCCGTACGCCATGGTTAAGCCATTTTGATGCCTCTCACCTCTCCACCATAGAGTTTTCCATCACCCGAGAGCCCGAGGGGCCCTTAACCATGCCTCCACGGCTCCAAAACCGCCATATTTGCACACTCGACCATGCCGCCGCACGGTCGGTTCCAACACATTTTATGGCTCCCGGCCCGAGTCAAGCATGCCCGTACGCCATGGTTAAGGCATTTTGACACCTCCGGCCTCTCTACCATAGCGTTTGCCGTCACTCGAGAGCCCGAACGGCACTTAACCTCGGCTCCACGGCTCCGTAACCGCCATATTTGCACACACGACTTTGCCGCCGCACGGCCGGTTCCTCGCGCATCCTACGGCTCCTCGCACCAAGTCAAGCACGCCCATGCACTATGGTTAAGGCGTTTTGACACCGCCTGGCCTCTCGACCACAGCATTTGTTGCAGCCCAAGAACCCGAATGGCCCTTAACCATGGCTCCACCGCTCTAGAACTGCCATATTTGCACACACAACTATGCTACCGCACAGCCGGTTCCTACGTGTCCTACAGCTCTCGACACTAGGTCAAGCACGACCGTATGCCATGGTTAAGGCGTTTTGACACCTCTGGCCCCACCACCATAATGTTTTTCATCACCCGAGAGCCCGAACGGCCCTTAACTATAGCTCCACGACTCCAGAATATCCATAATTGCACACACGACTGTGCTGGCGCACGGCCGGATCCTGTGCATCCTACAGCTCTCGGCACCGGTTCAAGCACACCCGTACGCCATGGTTAAGCCATTTTGATACCTCTCACCTCTCCACCATAGAGTTTTCCATCACCCGAGAGCCTGAAGGGCCCTTAACCATGGCTCCACGGCAAGTAAAACCGCCACATTTGCACACACGACCATGCCGCCGCATGGTCGGTTCCAACGCGTCCTATGGCTCCCAAGACCGAGTCAAGCAAGCCCGTACGCCATGGTTAAGGCATTTTGACACCTCCGGCCTCTCTACCATAGCGTTTGTCGTCGCTCGAGAGCCCGAACGGCCCTTAACCTCGGCTTCACGGCTCCGAACCGCCATATTTGCACACACGACTTGCCGCGCGCACGGCCGGTTCGATGCGTCCTACGGCTCCTCGCACCAAGTCAAGCACGCCCATGCACCATGGTTAAGGCGTTTTAACACCTTTGGCCTCTCCACCACAGCGTTAATTACCGCCCGAGAACTCGAATGGCCCTTAACCATGGCTCCACAGCTCTAGAACTGCCATATTTGCACACACGACTCTGCTACCGCACATCCAGTTCCTGCATGTCCTATAGCTCTCGACACTAGGTCAAGCACGACCGTATGCCGTGGTTAAGGCATTTTGACACCCTCGGCCTCACCACCACAATATTTGTCATTACCCGAGAGCCCGAACGGCCCTTAACTATAGCTCCACGACTCCGTAACATCCATAATTGCACACGCGACCGTGCCGCCGCACGCCCGGATCCCGTGCATCCTACGGCTCTCGGCACCGGGTCATGCACGCCCGTACGCCATGGTTAAGCCATTTTGATGCCTCTCACCTCTCCACCATAGAGTTTTTCATCACCCGAGAGCCCGAAGGGCCCTTAACCACGCTCCACGGCCGCAAAACGCCATATTTGCACACACGACCATGCCGCCGCACGGCCGGTTCCAACGCATCCTATGGCTCTCGGCACCGAGTCAAGCATGCCCGTACGCCATGGTTAAGGCATTTTGACACCTCCGGCCTCTCTACCATAGCGTTTGCCATCGCTTGAGAGCCCGAACGGCCCTTAACCTTGGCTCCATGGCTCCGTAACCGCCATATTTGCACACACGACCATGCCGCCGCACGGCCGGTTCCAACGCATCCTATGGCTCCGGCACCGAGTCAAGCATGCCCGTACGCCATGGTTAAGGCATTTTGACACCTCTAGCCTCTCCACCACGGTGTTTGTTGCCGCCGAGAACCCGAATGGCCCTTAACCATGGCTCCACAAGCTCTAGAACTACCATATTTGCACACACGAATATGCTACCGCACAATGCCCGGTTCGTGCGTGTCCTACATGCTCTTGACACTAGGTCAAGCATGACCGTATGCCATGGTTAAGGCGTTTTGATGCCTCGGCCTCACCACCACAATGTTTGTCATCACCCAAGAGCCCGAACGTCCCTTAACTATAGCTCCACGACTCCAGAACATCCATAATTTCACACACGACTGTGCTGCCGCACGGTCGGATCCTGTGCATCCTATGGCTCTCGGCACCGGGTCAAGCACGCCTGTACGCCATGGTTAAGCCATTTTGATGCCTCTCACCTCTCCACCATAGAGTTTTCCATCACCTAAGAGCCTGAAGGGCCCTTAACCATGCCTCCACGGCTCCAAAACTGCCGCACGGTCGGTTCCAACGCATTTTATGGCTCCCGGCTCTGAGTCAAGCATGCCTGTACGCCATGGTTAAGGCATTTTTACACCTCCGGCCTCTCTACCATAGCGTTTGCCATCACTCAAGAGCCTGAACAGCACTTAACCTCGGCTCCACGGCTCCAGAACTGCCATATTTGCACACACGACTTTGCTGCCGCACGGCCGGTTCCTGCGCATCCTACGGCTCCTCGCACCAAGTCAAGCACGCCCATGCACTATGGTTAAGGCATTTTGACACCGCTGGCCTCTCGACCACAGCATTTGTTGCCGCCCAAGAACCCAAATGGCCCTTAACCATGGCTCCACCGCTCTAGAACTGCCATATTTGCACACACTACTATGCTACCGCACAGCCGGTTCCTACGTGTCCTACAGCTCTCGACACTAGGTCAAGCACGACCGTATGCCATGGTTAAGGTGTTTTGACACCTCTGGCCCCACCACCACAATGTTTTTCATCACCCGAGAGCCCGAACGGCCCTTAACTATAGCTCCACGACTCGTAACATCCATAATTGCACACACGGCCGTGCCGGCGCACGGCCGGATCCCGTGCATCCTACGGCTCTCGGCACCGGTTCAAGCACACCCGTACGCCATGGTTAAGCCATTTTGATGCCTCTCACCTCTCCACCATAGAGTTTTCCATCACCCGAGAGCCCGAAGGGCCCTTAACCATGGCTCCACGGCAAAGCAAAACCGCCACATTTGCACACATGACCATGCCGCCGCATGGTCGGTTCCAACGCGTCCTATGGCTCCCGGCACTGAGTCAAGCAAGCCCGTACGCCATGGTTAAGGCATTTTGACACCTCTGGCCTCTCTACCATAGCGTTTGTCCTCGCTCGAGAGCCTAAACGGCCCTTAACCTCGGCTCCATGGCTCTAGAACGGCCATATTTGCACACACGACTTTGCTGCCGCACGGCCGGTTCCTATGCGTCCTACGGCTCCTCGCACCAAGTCAAGCACGCCCATGCACCATGGTTAAGGCGTTTTAACACCTTTGGCCTCTCCACCACAGCGTTTATTACCGCCCGAGAACCCGAATGGCCCTTAACCATGGCTCCACAACTCTAGAACTGCCATATTTGCACACACGACTATGCTACCGCACGCCCGGTTCCGCATGTCCTATAGCTCTCGACACTAGGTCAAGCACGACCGTATGCCATGGTTAAGACATTTTGACGCCCGGCCTCACCACCACAATATTTGTCATCACCCGAGAGCCCGAGTGGCCCTTAACTATAGCTCCACGACTCCAGTAACATCCATAATTGCACACACGACCGTGCCGCCGCACGGCCGGATCCCGTGCATCCTATGGCTCTCGGCACCGGGTCAAGCACGCCCGTACGCCATGGTTAAGCCATTTTGATGCCTCTCACCTCTCCACCATAGAGTTTTTCATCACCCGAGAGCCCGAAAGGCCCTTAACCATGCCTCCACGGCCGCAAAACCGCCATATTTGCACACACGACCATGCTGCCGCACGGCCGGTTCCAACGCATCCTATGGCTCTCGGATCGAGTTAAGCATGCCCGTACGCCATGGTTAAGGCATTTTGACACCTCCGGCCTCTCTACCATAGCGTTTGCCATCGCTGAGAGCCCGAACGGCCCTTAACCTTGGCTCCATGGCTCCGTAACCGCCATATTTGCACACACGACCATGCCGCCGCACGGCCGGGTTCCAACGCATCCTATGGCTCTCGGCACTGAGTCAAGCATGCCCGTACGCCATGGTTAAGGCATTTTGACACCTCTAGCCTCTCCACCACAGTGTTTGTTGCCGCCTGAGAACCTGAATGGCCCATAACCATGGCTCCACAGCTCTAGAACTGCCATATTTGCACACACGAATATGCTACCGCACATCCGGTTCGTGCGTGTCCTACAGCTCTTGACACTAGGTCAAGCATGACCGTATGCCATGGTTAAGGCGTTTTGATGCCTCTAGCCTCACCACCACAATGTTTGTCATCACCCGAGAGCCCGAACGGCCCTTAACTATAGCTCCACGACTCCAGAACATCCATAATTGCACACACGACTGTGCTGCCGCACGGCCGGATCCTGTGCATCCTATGGCTCTCGGCACCGGGTCAAGCACGCATGTACACCATGGTTAAGCCATTTTGATGCCTCTCACCTCTCCACCATAGAGTTTTCCATCACCTGAGAGCCTAAAGGGCCCTTAACCATGCCTCCACGGCTCCAAAACCGCCATATTTGCACACTCGACCATGCCGCCGCACGGTCGGTTCCAACGCATTTTATGGCTCCCGCTCCGAGTCAAGCATGCCCGTACGCCATGGTTAAGGACATTTTGACACCTCCGGCCTCTCTACCATAGCGTTTGCCATCACTCGAGAGCCCGAACGGCACTTAACCTCGGCTCCACGGCTCCGTAACCGCCATATTTGCACACACGACTTTGCCGCCGCACGGCCGGTTCCGCGCATCCTACGGCTCCTCGCACCAAGTCAAGCACGCCCATGCACTATGGTTAAGGTGTTTTGACACCGCTGGCCTCTCGACCACATCATTTGTTGCCGCCCAAGAACCCGAATGGCCCTTAACCATGGCTCCACCGCTCTAGAACTGCCATATTTGCACACACGACTATGCTACCGCACAGCCGGTTCCTACATGTCCTACAGCTCTCGACACTAGGTCAAGCACGACCGTATGCCATGGTTAAGGTGTTTTGACACCTCGGCCCCACCACCACAATGTTTGTCATCACCCGAGAGCCCGAACGGCCCTTAACTATAGCTCCACGACTCCAGAACATCCATAATTGCACACACGACCGTGCTGGCGCACGGCCGGATCCTGTGCATCCTACGGCTCTCGGCACCGGGTCAAGCACACCCGTACGCCATGGTTAAGCCATTTTGATGCCTCTCACCTCTCCACCATAGAGTTTTCCATCACCCGAGAGCCCGAAGGGCCCTTAACCATGGCTCCACGGCAAAAACCGCCACATTTGCACACATGACCATGCCGCCGCATGGTCGGTTCCAACGCGTCCTATGGCTCCCGGCACCGAGTCAAGCAAGCCCGTACGCCATGGTTAAGGCATTTTGACACCTCTGGCCTCTCTACCATAGCGTTTGTCATCGCTCGAGAGCCCGAACGGCCCTTAACCTCGGCTCCATGGCTCTAGAACTGCCATATTTGCACACACGACTTTGCTGCCGCACGGCCGGTTCCTATGCGTCCTACGGCTCCTCGCACCAAGTCAAGCACGCCCATGCACCATGGTTAAGGCGTTTTAACACCTTTGGCCTCTCCACCACAGCGTTTATTACCGCCCGAGAACCCGAATGGCCCTTAACCATGGCTCCACAACTCTAGAACGCCATATTTGCACACACGACTATGCTACCGCACGGCCCGGTTCGCATGTCCTATAGCTCTCGACACTAGGTCAAGCACGACCGTATGCCATGGTTAAGGCATTTTGACGCCTCCGGCCTCACCACCACAATATTTGTCATCACCCGAGAGCCCGAACGGCCCTTAACTATAGCTCCACGACTCCGAACATCCATAATTGCACACACGACGTGCCGCCGCACAGCCGGATCCCGTGCATCCTATGGCTCTTGGCACCGGGTCAAGCACGCCCGTACGCCATGGTTAAGCCATTTTGATGCCTCTCACCTCTCCACCATAGAGTTTTCCATCACCCGAGAGCCCGAAGGGCCCTTATCCATGCCTCCACGGCTCCAAAACCGCCATATTTGCACACACGACCATGCCGCCGCACGGTCGGTTCCAACGCATCATATGGCTCTCAAGACCGAGTCAAGCATGCCTGTACGCCATGGTTAAGGCATTTTGACACCTCTGGCCTCTCTACCATAGCGTTTGCCATCACTCGAGAGCCTGAACGGCACTTAACCATGCCTCCACGGCTCCAAAACTGCCATATTTGCACACTCGACCATGCTGCCGCACGGTCGGTTCCAACGCATCCTATGGCTCCCGGCACCGAGTCAAGCATGCCCATACACCATGGTTAAGGCATTTTGACACCTCTGGCCTCTCGACCACAGCATTTGTTGCCGCCCAAGAACCCGAATGGCCCTTAACCATGGCTCCACAGCTCTAGAACTGCCATATTTGCACACACGACTATGCTACCGCACAGCCGGTTCCTACGTGTCCTACGGCCTCTCGACACTAGGTCAAGCATGACCGTATGCCATGGTTAAGGTGTTTTGATGCCTCCGGCCTCACCACCACAATATTTGTCATCACCCGAGAGCCCGAACGGCCCTTAACTATAGCTCCACGACTCTAGAACATCCATAATTGCACACACGATCGTGCCGCCGCACGGCCGGATCCCGTGCATCCTATGGCTCTCGGCACCGGGTCAAGCACGCATGTACGCCATGGTTAAGCCATTTTGATGCCTCTCACCTCTCCACCATAGAGTTTTCCATCACCCGAGAGCCCGAAGGGCCCTTAACCATGCCTCCACGGCTCCAAAACCGCCATATTTGCACACACGACCATGCTGCCGCACGGTCGGTTCCAACGCATTTTATGGCTCGGACTCGAGTCAAGCATGCCCGTACGCCATGGTTAAGACATTTTGACACCTCCGGCCTCTCTACCATAGCGTTTGCCATCACTCGAGAGCCCGAATGGCACTTAACCTCGGCTCCACGGCTCCAGAACTGCCATATTTGCACACACGACTTTGCTGCCGCACGGCCGGTTCAACGCATCCTACGGCTCCTCGCACCAAGTCAACCACGCCCATGCACTATGGTTAAGGTGTTTTGACACCGCCGGCCTCTCGACCACATCATTTGTTGCCGCCCAAGAACCCGAATGGCCCTTAACCATGGCTCCACCGCTCTAGAACATCCATAATTGCACACACGACTATGCTACCGCACGGCCGGTTCCTACGTGTCCTACAGCTCTCGACACTAGGTCAAGCACAACCGTATGCCATGGTTAAGGCATTTTGACACCTCGGCCCCACCACCACAATGTTTGTCATCACCCGAGAGCCCAAACGGCCCTTAACTATAGCTCCACGACTCCGTAACATCCATAATTGCACACACGACCGTGCCGGCGCACGGCCGGATCCCGTGCATCCTACGGCTCTCGGCACCGGTTCAAGCACACACGTACGCCATGGTTAAGCCATTTTGATGCCTCTCACCTCTCCACCATAGAGTTTTCCATCACCCGAGAGCCTGAAGGGCCCTTAACCATGGCTCCACGGCAAAACCGCCACATTTGCACACATGACCATGCCGCCGCATGGTCGGTTCCAACGCGTCCTATGGCTCCCGCACCGAGTCAAGCAAGCCCGTACGCCATGGTTAAGGCATTTTGACACCTCCGGCCTCTCTACCATAGCGTTTGTCATCGCTCAAGAGCCTGAACGGCCCTTAACCTCGGCTCCATGGCTCCAGAACTGCCATATTTGCACACACGACTTTGCTGCCGCACGGCCGGTTCCTATGCGTCCTACGGCTCCTCGCACCAAGTCAAGCACGCCCATGCACCATGGTTAAGACATTTTAACACCTTTAGCCTCTCCACCACAGCGTTTATTACCACCCGAGAACCCGAATGGCCCTTAACCATGGCTCCACAGCTCTAGAACTGCCATATTTGCACACACGACTATGCTACCGCACAGCCAGTTCCTGCATGTCCTACGGCTCTCGACACCGGGTCAAGCACGCCCGTACGCCATGGTTAAGGCGTTTTGACACCCGGCCTCACCACCACAATATTTGTCATCACCCGAGAGCCCGAACGGCCCTTAACTATAGCTCCACGACTCCGTAACATCCATAATTGCACACACGACCGTGCTGCCGCACGCCCGGATCCCGTGCATCCTACGGCTCTCGGCACCGGGTCAAGCACGCCCGTACGCCATGGTTAAGCCATTTTGATGCCTCTCACCTCTCCACCATAGAGTTTTTCATCACCCGAGAGCCCGAAGGGCCCTTAACCACAGCTCCACGGCCGCAAAACCGCCATATTTGCACACACGACCATGCCGCCGCACGGTCGGTTCCAATGCATCATATGGCTCTCGGCACCGAGTCAAGCATGCCCGTACGCCATGGTTAAGGCATTTTGACACCTCTCGGCCTCTCTACCATAGTGTTTGCCATCGCCGAGAGCCCGAATGGCCCTTAACCTTGGCTCCACGTCTCCGAACCGCCATATTTGCACACACGACCATGCCGCCGCACGGCCGGTTCCAACGCATCCTATGGCTCCTGGCACTGAGTCAAGCATGCCCGTACGCCATGGTTAAGGCATTTTGACACCTCTGGCCTCTCCACCACAGTATTTGTTACCGCCCGAGAACCCGAATGGCCCTTAACCATGGCTCCACAGCTCTAGAACTTCCATATTTGCACACACGAATATGCTACCGCACGGCCGGTTCCTGCGTATCCTATGGCTCTTGACACTAGGTCAAGCATGACCGTATGCCATGGTTAAGGCATTTTGATGCCTCTGGCCTCACCACCACAATGTTTGTCATCACCCGAGAGCCTGAACGGCCCTTAACTACAGCTCCACGACTCCGAACATCCATAATTGCACACACGACCGTGCTTTGCCGCACGGTCGGATCCCGTGCATCCTATGGCTCTCAAGCACCGGGTCAAGCACGCATGTACACCATGGTTAAGCCATTTTGATGCCTCTCACCTCTCCACCATAGAGTTTTCCATCACCTGAAAGCCTAAAGGGCCCTTAACCATGCCTCCACGGCTCCAAAACTGCCATATTTGCACACTCGACCATGCCGCCGCACGGTCGGTTCCAACGCATTTTATGGCTCCCGCCGAGTCAAGCATGCCCGTACGCCATGGTTAAGACATTTTGACACCTCCGGCCTCTCTACCATAGCGTTTCCATCACTCGAGAGCCCGAACGGCACTTAACCTCGGCTCCACGGCTCCGTAACCGCCATATTTGCACACACGACTTTGCCGCCGCACGGCCGGTTCCTCGCGCATCTTACGGCTCCTCGCACCAAGTCAACCACGCCCATGCACTATGGTTAAGGTGTTTTGACACCGCTGGCCTCTCGACCACATCATTTGTTGCCGCCCAAGAACCCGAATGGCCCTTAACCATGGCTCCACCGCTCTAGAACTGCCATATTTGCACACACGACTATGCTACCGCACAGCCGGTTCCTACATGTCCTACAGCTCTCGACACTAGGTCAAGCACAACCGTATGCCATGGTTAAAGCGTTTTGACACCTCTGGCCCCACCACCACAATGTTTGTCATCACCCGAGAGCTCGAACGGCCCTTAACTATAGCTCCACGACTCCAGAAGATAAATAATTGCACACACGACTGTGCTGGCGCACGGCCGGATCCTGTGCATCCTACGGCTCTCGGCACCGGTTCAAGCACACCCGTACGCCTTTGTTAAGCCATTTTGATGCCTCTCACCTCTCCACCATAGAGTTTTCCATCACCCGAGAGCCCGAAGGGCCCTTAACCATGGCTCCACGGCAAAGCAAACCGCCACATTTGCACACATGACCATGCGCCGCATGGTCGGTTCCAACGCGTCCTATGGCTCCCGGCACCGAGTCAAGCAAGCCCGTACGCCATGGTTAAGGCATTTTGTCACCTCGGCCTCTCTACCATAGCGTTTGTCATCGCTCAAGAGCCCGAACGGCCCTTAACCTCGGCTCCATGGCTCCGAACCGCCATATTTGCACACACGACTTTGCCGCCGCACGGCCGGTTCCTATGCGTCCTACGGCTCCTCGCACCAAGTCAAGCACGCCCATGCACCATGGTTAAGGTGTTTTAACACCTTTGGCCTCTCCACCACAGCGTTTATTACCGCCCGAGAACCCGAATGGCCCTTAACCATGGCTCCACAAACTCTAGAACCGCCATATTTGCACACACGACTATGCTATCGCACGCCCAGTTCCGCATGTCCTATAGCTCTCGACACTAGGTCAAGCACGATCGTATGCCATGGTTAAGGCGTTTTGACACCCCGGCCTCACCACCACAATATTTGTCATCACCCGAGAGCCCGAACGGCCCTTAACTATAGCTCCACGACTCGTAACATCCATAATTGCACACACGACCGTGCCGCCGCACGGCCGGATCCCGTGCATCCTACGGCTCTTGGCACCGGGTCAAGCACGCCCGTACGCCATGGTTAAGCCATTTTGATGCCTCTCACCTCTCCACCATAGAGTTTTCCATCACCCGAGAGCCCGAAGGGCCCTTAACCATGCCTCCACGGCTCCAAAACCGCCATATTTGCACACACGACCATGCCGCCGCACGGTCGGTTCCAATGCATCATATGGCTCCCAAGACCGAGTCAAGCATGCCCGTACGCCATGGTTAAGGCATTTTGACACCTCCGGCCTCTCTACCATAGCGTTTGCCGTCACTCGAGAGCCCGAACGGCACTTAACCTCGGCTCCACGGCTCCGAACGCCATATTTGCACACACGACCATGCCGCCGCACGGCCGGCCCAACGCATCCTACGGCTCCCGGCACTGAGTCAAGCAGGCCCATACACCATGGTTAAGGCATTTTGACACCTCTAGCCTCTCGACCACAGCATTTGTTGCCGCCCAAGAACCCGAATGGCCCTTAACCATGGCTCCACGCTCTAGAACCGCCATATTTGCACACACGAATATGCTACCGCATGCCGGTTCCCGCATGTCCTGACTCTCGACACTAGGTCAAGCACGATCGTATGCCATGGTTAAGGTGTTTTCATGCCTCGGCCTCACCACCACAATATTTGTCATCACCCGAGAGCCCGAACGGCCCTTAACTACAGCTCCACGACTCCGTAACATCCATAATTGCACACACGACTGCCGCGCACGGCCGGATCCCGTGCATCCTATGGCTCTCGGCACCGGGTCAAGCACGCATGTACGCCATGGTTAAGCCATTGTGATGCCTCTCACCTCTCCACCATAGAGTTTTCCATCACCCGAGAGCCTAAAGGGCCCTTAACCATGCCTCCACGGCTCCAAAACTGCCATATTTGCACACTCGACCATGCTGCCGCACGGTCGGTTCCAACGCATTTTATGGCTCCCGGCTCGAGTCAAGCATGCCCGTACGCCATGGTTAAGACATTTTGACACCTCCTGGCCTCTCTACCATAGCATTTTCCGTCACTCGAGAGCCCGAACGGCACTTAACCTCGGCTCCACGGCTCCGAACCGCCATATTTGCACACACGACTTTTCTTTGCCGCCGCACGGCCGGTTCTGCGCATCTTACGGCTCCTCGCACCAAGTCAACCACGCACATGCACTATGGTTAAGGTGTTTTGACACCGCTGGCCTCTCGACCACATCATTTGTTGCCGCCCAAGAACCCGAATGGCCCTTAACCATGGCTCCACCGCTCTAGAACCGCCATATTTGCACACACGACTATGCTACCGCACCCGGTTCCTACGTGTCCTATGCTCTCGACACTAGGTCAAGCACAACCGTATGCCATGGTTAAGGCATTTTGACACCTCCTGGCCCCACCACCACAATGTTTGTCATCACCCGAGAGCCCGAACGGCCCTTAACTATAGCTCCACGACTCCAGAAGATAAATAATTGCACACACGACTGTGCTGGCGCACGGCCGGATCCTGTGCATCCTACGGCTCTCGGCACCGGTTCAAGCACACACGTACGCCTTTGTTAAGCCATTTTGATGCCTCTCACCTCTCCACCATAGAGTTTTCCATCACCCGAGAGCCTGAAGGGCCCTTAACCATGGCTCCACGGCAGTAAAACTGCCACATTTGCACACATGACCATGCTGCCGCATGGTCGGTTCCAACGCGTCCTATGGCTCCCGGCACTGAGTCAAGCAAGCCCGTACGCCATGGTTAAGGCATTTTGACACCTCCGGGCCTCTCTACCATAGCGTTTGTCGTCGCTCAAGAGCCCGAACGGCCCTTAACCTCGGCTCCCCGGGCTCCGTAACCGCCATATTTGCACACACGACTTGCCGCCGCACGGCCGGTTCCTATGCGTCCTACGGCTCCTCGCACCAAGTCAAGCACGCCCATGCACCATGGTTAAGGCGTT